>CM047998.1:11959017-11977306 GCA_026261665.1 Melanotaenia duboulayi
CGCCTCCCGTGTGTCGAGCCCATTAGACTATGTACCAATGGGCCTCCCAAAATGTTTAGCTGCACAAAAGCATAAAACAACAAAGTAGTACAGTCACTGCTACTCAAAGTATGTAATATTTCCTTAATCAGCGCAGACATAAAAGTATATTTTTGTTAAAAAAAATTGATCAGGGTCTTCTGTATAGTTTTAGGAGTTGAATCTGATCATCACTTGTGTGATGGTCACTTATGCTTAATATTTGAAATTCTTAAATAAATAAATAAATCACTGACTTTTGAGCCCCATTCCATGTCACATTATATTTGAAGCCACACTCAAGATAAACGCATCCTTTTATGTTGACTTTGGATGCTTTCACAACTTTAAAGTTTTGTTTGGATAGCATTCTGCGCTTTTGATTGTCATCCTCATTTTCCATAAACTAGAAAAAACAGCCCTTTTGTCATCACCATGACACACTGGTTATTTGTTTTGGGCATTTTCATAACAGGAGTTTGCTTACTCATTTTAAAAGTGAGTAACATTCATGTCATGAATGAATTAGCGTATGCTTCTCCGCATCTTTGCTGTGCTTCTCTTGTTGTTTCAAAATCAAGTGACAGTATGTTTATTGCTTGTTGTTTGCTTTTTATTTAAACCACGCAGTGCCGTTGGTCACAGAAAATAAGGCAGCCTTGGCTTCTATTAACGTGGTCTCAATGCAATACCACCATGATATCAGCTTTGATTAAACATCCCTCTGAAAAATTAATCACACTCTTACCCTACAGGTGGGTAACAATCACATCAGCTCTCACATCAGTATGAAAATCTCTTCTGCGATGAAACAGCGAACTAAATTGTCATATCTTTTCTTTTATTCCTTTGATTTCATTTTTATGACATGTTGTTTTGCTTTACTGACTTTGTTTACGCTCATCTTTGTTATGGCTGCTTGTAATTCAACAGCACACTTGACACATTTATCGAAGGAAAAGTTTGGCTAGGCACTTGATTCAGAGAGCAGTCTTTCACACAGTGTGGGTGTGTTTATGCACATGAGTGTGTTTTATCCTGCCACTGCGTGTTATTAGGTCTGTGTCTCCCATTGATCTGGTGAGCTGAGCCAAACCATCACTTTGAGGTGACAGCTAAATGACCAGTAGCCCAAGGCAGCGTCCATCTCACCAACAGCCTTTGTGTGTGTGTTTGCATCGCGGCGCCTAATCGATATGAAATGATACCGCGCAGGAGCTCATCAGCAGTGGCCGTCACAGCTGACAGAGACAGTAATCTATAGCCTCACCGAGCAATACTTACACAGCCCCCCCACTGCCACACCTAACCCGTGCACACATAAAATCTCCAAAAAGCGCACCCTCCCTTCTAATCTCCCCTTCGGGGTTTTTGCTTCTTCCCGTGGACTCACTAAGAACCCCCAGATTTCAGACTCCTTGGAGAGCAGCATGGCGTCATCGGCAGATCCCAGTTGAGCGGGAAACCTGCCTACGGGGCCAGAAGGAGGGGAAGGGTGGGGGAGCCGGTGGGGAGATAACACCTTATTTTCCTCAACACTGATCTGAATAGTCTCAATGCTCTGTTATTGTCAATGCAGAGAGCAGCAGGGGGTGCAGGGTTTGGCCAGGAGGGATCTTGGAGTTCCTGATGCCCTGATGGAGCTTTGAACCAGTGATGCAGAAAAAAAACAGAGGGGGGGCAGGGGCGCGAAGAAAAATGATGTAAAGGGTAGAAGTAGCTTGCTTGGACAAGACAGACAGGTAAAGCAGGTGTCAACTCAAGCTATGCTAAGAATTGCATTTCAGGTTATGAAAGGGAAGTTTAAAGAGTGAGTAAAGGGTGAAGCAAACACCAACATAAAAAATTTCCCCATAGATTAGAGGAGGGAAAGAAGAAGAAGGGAAAAAGATATGAAGCCTGAAATGCCACAGACAGGATTTCTCCTTCTCATTGACTAACAGCTCCATCTCTCCAGGCAGCCACCTAGCTTCAGATAACACACTACGGAAACAGCTTAATTACACACACGGCCTTATCAGACGACATTAGCCTCGCAGTAATAATCAGCCTCTCAGTCAAAGCCTGGCAACGCAGCACCTTGAGGCGGTTTTACACAGAGCGGGCTTCAAGCTGATAACAGACACCGGCAGTTGTTAAATCACAATTTGCTGACGGAGTTTGAGGGAATAATGCACATTTCATTGTAAAACTGCCACCTCTTTTTACACACAGTGAAATTTTGTTTGGTTGGGTGCATTAATAGTCATTTGAAGCTGTTAACAGGCAACATATTCTAGTTTGCTGGATGGACTTTGTTAGATCCCACACTAAAGTAGGGCTCGATTCTTGTTCAGCTCAGTATGAGAATTGGGTTTAGTCTGATAATTTTAAGCAGGACATCTCCACACTAAGCCCTTTGTTACAGGAGGTTTACACGACATAACTGTGTGTATTTGAGTGTGATCTTCAAAGCACCTTTCATCTGGCAGGAAAACCACAATGATGGAGCACTCAGAGCACAAAAACCTTGTGACCTCTGCTTAATGGAGCAGAGAGACATTTCCCATCGCTTTCTCTGAGCAGACACAACAGCAAGGCACACGTTCACGTCAAACTGACACTGGGGACTAACCCTCTGGCATCCCATATTACAATGGCATCAACACAACGTGGATGGAAAGTAGACAAGACTACAAGTGAAAGCCTAAATTACTTTGGACCATGTATGATCATTGTGCAAAAATGTGGGCATTTTGCTGTAAGAAGTCAGTGTTCCTGGATAACAGCCACTGGATTGGATGTAAGATATCTAAATATGAGCAATGAGGGGGCGGAATCATATTCACATTATTTAACAGAGTGTTAAGAGAGCTATGAGTTACTAATGATTATCCTATTAAAATAACGTAACAATTACCATTCAATTGATTTTTGTAGAATGAACAGTTTGTCTATTTGCACAGTGGGTGTGACAGAAGAATGGCTTTATTATTGCCATTAAAAGGCAAACAGAATACGAATCTTCAGAAGGTGCAGAGAAGAAGGAAGTGGAGGGATATGCAACTGGATGTCAGCTGGCTTGATTAAGAATTGGAAAACATGAAGAGGCTAAATTAATTTGGAATATGCAACAAAAGAAAAAGAAGAAAGGACTAAAGAGTGGAATCACTGATAAGGTTTTTGGAAAGATGCTAAAGTTTCTTGTTTACTCCAGAAAGATCATTTAGCCCACCAATATGAATGCAATTGGTCTCTAGATAGTTGAAATCTCCAACTTGTTCACTAGGGCTTTGTCTCCTTATTCTTATTCATATCCTTATCATGGCTTATCATGATTCATTAAAATAACCACTACTATTTGACAATTAAAATGCCAACCTTGACCAGATGTTGAAGAAATGTAAATGTATTTCACTTACAGTAATTCTGTGTAACTGTATGCTTTAAAGTAAAATACCGATTGTACTTTCCTACTCCCATTTTACTGTTATATGCTAATAGCTATGATTAATATTCAGGTGGAAAAAGACTGAAAATAAAGTAAAACTGGGTTTGGTTGTATCCCCTTAATAAGGACTCTAAAAAAACTATTTGTGCCTCTAAATTAAACTGTTGCTCAGACAGTCAAAACTGTTATTAGCAAGTCATCAGGCCAAGATTTTCTATTCAAAAATAATTACTGTTATGGATTTCAAAGTATTTTATTATCATTTTTTTATTTGGTTTTCTTTGCAGAGTTTTGAACATTGAGTTATTTCCATCAGTGTCATGAGTGGGTGTGGGTGTATGGGTGTCAAAAGAGCACTGAAACTCACCTTACGCAAACATTTAAAAGAAAACAACAGTAAGTGGGCAACACCCAAGTGATGATGAAGTGGAGCTTCATCACTTAGGCTATTCCCAGAATGTAAGAACTCATGTATGTACCATGCCTCCTGCCAAGACATCTTTGAAAAATCACCTCTCCAAGATCAACTATGCGTGCATGCTGATAAATGTTGCTTCTGACTTACATAGTACTAATACTTTGGTTATGTTCTGTAAGCATGATTTGGCTAGGGGGGGTGATCCTGTCTGGTCAGAAGCTTCAGAGCAACCAATAAGAAAACTTGTAGACTCAAAAAATAAATAAAAAAAATGCTATTTGCAACATAAATCAGCTTATTAGAGTTTTACCATCTTTTACCAAAATTTAGCAGAACTTAATAAATTGCAGAAAGCGCTTCCCAAAATGTGGAACTATAACTTTAAGCACTGGATACACTGCATTACTAGTTGACAAATGACTGGTTGTGATCCCATTTCACACATTTGCTGCATTATTTTTTGCACTGCAACAAACAACTGCTGTCACATTTGTATAATCCATCTTTCCACACAGGCGAAGCTACGCATGCATCCTCTAAGTGCTGAAAGTAGCTTGACGTGTAAACAGATTGAACTTGTAGAGATCTGCCGACCTTGAGAGTAAAACATATGTTATTAAGAGGTCTTAGTCTTGAGATACAACAAGTGTACTGAAATATAAAGACCTCTTCTGCTCCATCTAAATAGCTTGTGACAAAGTGTGGAAAATGTCTTTGTTCTGGTATTAAGTCGAGGATAGGAGAGGTGAGGGTGAAATAGGATCAAGAGAATGGAAGAAGCATCTTGAGACTGATAGGGAAAAGGATGAGATAGAGGCAAAAAAGGAGAATAGCAGGGTATGGAGGATGGAGAGGGGGGTATAATCCTGATGACTGGAGCCGTGTTGCACTCACTGGGGAGGGGAACTCTGTCTCTCTTTAACTGGATTTGGGTGAGCTGCTGTTTATCGGCATAAGAGTCGCCAAGCGCTCCCTCTCAGCTGTCAAAACCACCCTAATCTAATCAAGGGGCATTTCAGCCATTTGCTTTCAACACAGTAGAGTGCAGGGAGCCTAGTGGTCATGTTTGTGTGCTTGTGTGTGCGCGACTGAATGAATAAAATAATGCATGTGTGTGTAGGGGTCTCATGGATTGATGGGGTCGGCAGCATCAGTGGTTTTACACTGGGGTTAGCAGCTTGCAGCAGGATTTGGGGAGTCTGTGCTCCGGATGTGGGGACCCCATTGTGTGCGGCAGGCTGGCTAATCTTCATTACCGCACACAATGACGGGGCAGGAGAATAGGGCCTTGGCTGGAAAAGGCATGGAGAAACAAAAGAGTGGCGGCCAGCGAAAGAGAGGGGGAGAGATAAAGGGAACAGTGAAGCGGAAAAACTCTGCTTCCTCCTCATACAGTACCAGTTAGAAAAGGCTACTTGGTATCCCAATCACATCCATGAAGCGTGAAGAGTTGTGCCATGGCCACACTGATAATAGTAAGAACAGTTAATTTTTTATGCATCTCCAAGTGTGAATAAGAAGCTGGCTTGGCTTTAGCAATGCTGTGTGGTTAGGCCACAATTTACAGCTGTCACTTATTACACCACAAACCTAGCAAAGATGCAACAAGACCAGTTTGTGAGTGTTTATGAAAAAAACAAGCAGCAAAAACAAGTAAGTGGCACAATGTCCAAGACCAAGGGGGATTAGCTCAGGGTCCAAAACGTGTTGGACTGTGAGTTTACAGGAAACCTGTTAGGTTATGCAAGAGCGTGACTTCATGTGCATCTGAAACCATGCAAACAGGAGGTGGGATGCTGTCATTCTCTTTTTATCCCACAGCAATGCTTTCAAAACAAACCTGAGTGACAAAGATTAGCCCAAGCCGCTTAAAATACTGAAAGATGTCTCCTTGCCGCCACTGCTGCTGCGGGCTCTCCTCCAAGAGATAGTGGAATGAGAGCGCATGCTTGTGTGTGAGTTTAGTTTGTATGAGGAAGGGTGGAGGCAGCACGGCAGGCTGAACCCATTCACCCTTCGGTTCAGAGCGACTGGCTTTTCAGCGGGAGTGCGAGGACTTTTCACCCCAATTTCATCCTGACAATGTACGACTGCTTGGCAGAGAGGGAAGGAGGGTGGTTAGACACACAGAGAGAGGTGTTAGGAACTCATTGACTTTGGCCTTTAGGTCTGCATGAGTTTGCGTGTGCGCTTTGACTGGTGTCACACAAGCCGAACCTTCAGTTTGAACAAGCGGGTGATTACAGGGCAAAGGGTAAAGCCTTGAATTAGAGCCGCTTTAAGATTTGGGGTTAAAGTTTAAAGGCTGGCAAATTAATGTGTTTCAAATTAAAAGGAGGTTGTAGCAATTGAAATGAAGTGTGTGCAACACAGGAGCAAGTGCGTGTGTTTATGTGCACAAATGGTTCGAATGAATAATCAACACCAAAAAAAAAAAAAAAGACTACTTCTTTTCCAGGTATAAACACACACACATAAACCCGATAAACTCTGTCTATCTCTGTCTTATACACACACACATACACCAATGAAAATTATTGATGTGCTCTCTTATAAAACAGTGGCTGCTCCCTGAAGTATTCCTGGCAACATCACAGGCCGAAAATAGCTGCCGACCCAA
Source organism: Melanotaenia duboulayi (assembly GCA_026261665.1). NCBI lineage: Eukaryota > Metazoa > Chordata > Actinopteri > Atheriniformes > Melanotaeniidae > Melanotaenia > Melanotaenia duboulayi. Next base: position 11,965,504 of record CM047998.1, read on the forward strand.
ATATCTTTCCCCGCTGGAACGTAGAAGGAGCCAGACCACAGCCACCGGCGACTGCCTTTACTAATTGGCATCATTTTACAATGAAATAATATCTGGGGCAATAGACTGAATAACACATAGTAGTAAACTAGATAGCAGGGAGGATGTGCTGTCTAGCCACATGAAAGCTCACAGGGACAATCAGGGAGTGATTTTGAACAAGGTTTGAAGAGGGAGGGTTGGGCGGAGGATGGGGATCCCTTCATTCTTGTTAGCATAAGTTTTTCCCTGACATATGCAAGTGGGCATTGGGTAGTGAAAGATTTATGTGGCAGTATCGTTTTTGTTAAAAGATAGCGGGATAAAACATCACCAGCATTGATTCTTTAATGTTTTAAAGTCATAAGTATTTGATGAAATTTGTACTAAATGGATTGTTTTTATTGATTTTGAGTTAAATAATAGATTTTTGTTGTTGTTGTTGTTGCATTTGACATGGGAAGATTCCAAAAAGAGGTTTGACTCTGTGTAAGATGCAGTCTCTTGGGTTGCCATGCAAAATACAACATCGACAAAAAGCTGGTCTACACCATCAGATAACTGTTCCACAATGCTGGCGGTGCAGTGCTCATCAACAGCTGCTTCAGAGAATGGCTCTGAACCACAGTAAATGCGCATTAGTGCTGCTTTCTATGTGCAACCCATCTTTTTTTTTTTTGCAGAGAATTATGGGGTGGGGAAGCATTTTAACACCACACAGGTACTGCCAACATCAGCAGTTGTAAATCATCAATTCCCGATTTGCAAATAACATTGTCCTGGCAGGAGAAGAACAAGAACATAAGGACCTTATGAGATACTTAGATTATAAAAAATTTCAGAATATGGTAAGAAATAAGCACAGAGGAAGCAAAACTGATGACAAAGTGTCCCTAAGGCAGAAAACATTGACACAGGTCAAGCACCTTGCTGACACTGTATATTTTAAAACCGGAAATTGCGGCCCAGATAACCTGATCTGCAGCCTGCTGGAAACCATATGGAAGAAGAACTCAATCTGAGAACAAAGCTCAGGATCATGTATGTAGTTTTTTGGTCAATGTCTTCTTCCAGTCCAGCTCAAACAAAAAATGTTAAAGTTCTTCAGCCATAAAATCCTGCTGTCATCATAATGTAGGGTTTTGAAAGGCTTTTTTTCAGATTGTAAGCATAAACCAAACCATTCACTTTTCCTTACTTTTGAAAAATGGATGGGTAAAACAGAGTCCTTTTTGTATTTCCCAGATAACCATCACAATATAGAGACTCAAGAATCACTAGTTCTTAGAATATTTGCTAAAATATACTGAAATCATATATTGAAAAAAGTAAGATGATCATTTAAGATGTGGATATGTGCCATCTATGAATTTCGTCTTTGAAAAAAATGCCAAAAATTGAGAATTCATGCCATGGGCATGAAACCAAATGCATGCCATATGAACAGGAAAATTAAAGGGATTGTGAACAACAGAAAAATCCAGGCAAATGAGGAAATGAGTCCTTAAAACCTAAGAATGATTAGATGCCAAAGCATGTCTAGCCATGGAAGAGAACTGCCCAGTTCAATAATCAATTGGATAAAACCTGTTACCATAACTGACTTTGGTGAAAGCTTCTGCCATAGGTTACCCACAAAACAGCTTCATTCTGTTATAAAGCAACATTTACACACATTGGATTTGGGTTTAAATATAGAATTTGAACAAATGCATCAAGCTACAAGATTCACACTTGTGTCACAATGCAGAAATATCATTTGATCTCATTCAGTGGTAATCTTTTACATCCATGAAGTCGATGTATCAGGGGCAAATCAAACCAGTGTGTGTTGGTCTGTTTGAAATGACCAAATGCCTTTGCTCAAGGCTCTGAATGCAGGTCACCACCCAAACTACCAGTTTTGGTTCAAATGTAAAAAGGACCATCCTGCAAACTGTTCCCTCGCATGCAAGTACTTCCAGGGAAACAGAGAGGGCGGAAGAAATAAACACAGATGTCTTTTGGCAGCCCAAATCTTAATTATCACCAGGAGATTCATCTAATCAAAGGGTTGCCGGCCCATCATTAAGGCTAAAACACACACTGCTCTCCTCACATACCAGAACAGAACAATGGGAAAGAGAGGTAAGCTGTCATGCTGATGAATGGCTCTTCCCACAGGTCTCATTAAATCACACAAGGGCGCTTCCCAGGCCGTTCGAAGAGTAAAGCAAGGTGTGAAATCTCCTCAGCCTCTATGTCTGTCTACTTAGACACATACAGCCTTCCTCTTCCAAGCATGCATGTTAAAGTGATACTTTTCACAGTAAAAACCTGCACACGCAGGCTTTGACATGCGGGATAATCCCAGTTCAAGTGAAAACTGTCTGGTGTTGAGGACAGAAGTGGTATCTTTTCCAGACAACTCAACCCTGCAGGGGCTTGGAATGACTGAAACTGCATGATGTACCCAGTTGGCTCGAGATAGCAGTGTCTTTAGGGTAATTTGGGACCCTGCATAATCTTCCAGTAAGTTTAGCGGCAGCTGCTGACAATGGAAAACAGCCTCAATCTATTTCTGACCACACATCTGTGTCCCAACCTCTGGTTTCAAGCTGCCAAAACAAGTACACTGCTTTGTAAATTTTAACGATATAAAGCAGTTTTAAGAAACCAAAGGAGCAAGAGAGAGGATAAAAGAGAAGCTGATAAAGTTGGAAAATTAACACCAAAAGAAAAATGATAAAGATGAGATAAAGAGATTAAAGAGAGAACAGAGTGAGACAGAAATGGGATAAAAGCAGATGAGGGTGAGAAAGAGTGATCAAAGAAGAAAGTAAGGAATGACAAATGAAAACATCCTGAGACGCTGACCAACCAGCTGGGCAGCTTTGAAGCAGTGAGCCATAGCAGGTCGAAACACACACAAACTGGCTTTGCATGTTAGACCACCACAGCTCAGTACTGAGGCCAGCACGCAAAGCATGTACACGCGTGGCTGCACACAAAGGCACATGAACTCTTACAGTCTTATGCAATAAAGCAGGTAGTCAATGCCTCCGCATCTTAAGATACTTTTACAAAAATATACACTCCTGAAAAGTTAACAAGGCTTCACTGGCAACTTGACTGTGATCTTTGCCATTGACTGTCCTGATTTTTTAACTTTCCAACCCATTTCAGAGAGCATCATGTCCTTGCGGCTGTCACCACCGAGAGCTTAAGGCTGTGATTGATGACTGGCTTTAGATGACAACAACAAGCAGCGGTGTTTACTCAGGGCAAATTGCCCTTGTCTCTCTCCCCGGTCCATCTCTTTCTCCCCCTTCCTCTCCCTCAGTCTTTGGAGAGAGATGGTCCACATGGCTAGATCTCTGGTTTCTGGATGGCTAAGACTCCCTTGGGGTGGGATTAGTATCCCAGACTGACAGCTAAACAAACAAAAAGCTGATATTCCTGCTTGCCAAGGCTGCCTAGCAACAGGTAGGTAGGAAGCTTGGAAGCAACGCGTCGGATGTCACAGCCAATTAGAGCAATAAAATGCCTGCACATACTGTAAATATGTGGTCATTGTTATAGCCAATGGATGTTCAAGTAGGTGAGCAGGGTTGTGGCATGGATAATTAAACAAACTGTGGTCCAAGTCAAAGGATAGGGAGAGAACTATTGCTTTAAGATTTTGTAAAGTCAAAGGCTCTTTGAATAGTGACCCTTGTTAGTATTTTACATGCCATTTAAAACATCTGTAAAACTGGTGAAATTTCACTATAATTTCACTCAGCAATCATCTCAAGGACAAAATCAGCTATGTTTACTTCTACCAACAGCTGCTTTTCTTTAACGTAGCCCATATAAAAATAAATAATTACATAATTATGCATTTTTCCCACCAAAAATAACACTTGCATAGTTAATTTTTAATTACATTANAAAAAAAAAAACACTTGCATAGTTAATTTTCAATTACATTAAAAAGTGAGCCACCTTCCCCATTATCAGAAGCAGTGTTTCCATGGAAATAACAGAGATTAAAGTAAATAGGAAAGATGGCATTTAAATATGCTATGGGATGTGGAAGATAGCAGTTTCTGATGNGCTATGGGATGTGGAAGATAGCAGTTTCTAATGTCTCAGCAGGACTGATGGTTAGCTGCTAGCTGAAATCCAAACTGGTAGGATCTACTTTTCAATTCATTAGCTGGTATTTCTGCCTGTTTCAGATCTGAATATCTGAGACGATGTATTTAGTTGGTAAATGCATCTTTTAAAACTTACAGCATATCAGTCTGCACTGACTCATGATGCCCTAAGCGTGGCACACACAAACTGAGAGTTAGCAAAGCCACATGGGTGTCATATTTCCAAATGCTAATAAAGCTGGAGCTGATAAGCACAACTACTGCAGAGTTTACCCAGAGCTAAATGCCTGAATGTACCACAAAAGACAAAGCCAGATGATATTGGGGTTGTTACCACCACAAACTCGTTACTGATGTTTATTTTTTTCAGGCTAACTGTTGGACAAACTGTTTGCATCCAGTCTTTAANACAAAGCCAGATGATATTGGGGTTGTTACACCACAAACTCGTTACTGATGTGTTTTTCTTTTCAGGCTAATTGGACAAACTGTTTGCATCCAGTCTTTAGGCTAACCGAACCCTAGCCTTTAACTCGTTTTAGTTTCTGCTAAACTTAGCTGTTCTAATGTAGAAAAATGAAAATGAAATTGATTCTCATCTAACTCTTCTCCAGAAGACTGAAACTTTAAACCTTGCATCAACATAATAAAGTCAAGCAGCTTTTATTCTGTCACAGTCTCTGTTAGCTGTGAAGGCACACTTACACATACTTAATCTACTTGCCATCAGATCATTTGCATTTAGAGGAACTCCTTGAGAAGCTTTTTCAAATGTAAGAGGAATTATTTTGAACTTATCAGCTGACTATTTCGTGTCTTTGTGCTTTTTACACCCCACACGTTCCGTATAAAAGGGCCTCTTTTCAGTTTCGTGCTACATTTTGATTGCATAACACTCCTGGGTTCCACTTTTTGTGCAAACTGAATTTGAGTAAGGGTTAGAGGAGGGTGAATCAAACAAGGCAGCTATGACTGTTAAAGCTGTCTTCTCAGAATATGTCAAAGGGCAAAACAGAGCAAGAGAAAAATGAGATAGAGAGTGGGGATGGAGAAAGCTGTGATTTTAAAGCATAAAACGAGTGTCTGAGACTTCTCTTCCTTTTTCTTCACTCCCTGCGGTTGCCAACTCGGATGGCAGCAGCGAAGCATGTCGGATCACTGTAAGGTGCTGTAACGGCTTCCCGATTTCGCCTCAAATGATGTGAAAGTCATTGCCAAGCCATGTGTGCTGGTGTGAGGTGAAAAAAATGACTGGCTCCTCTTCTCACTGTTAATCAAACCTGGGGTGGCAGAGCGTTTCACAGACGGAAGCCATACATAAAGATGTGCTTGTTCACCACTCTTCCTTCCCCTCTTGTCCACTCCCCCCACCCACCCAAGATTCTGTGCCTTTTTCTCCTTGCACCACCTCCTCTGCCTCGCTTTCTGTCACCAGAACGTCAGACAAATGAATACTTCCCTGGCTGTCCTCTCTTTCATCAGCGCTACCCACCTTTTCATCAGCGCCCATAAAGCAGTAGCCGGTACCTATCACTGGCAATCGCCTCTCAGCTGCCTGAGTGATGAGACAGAGGTGGCAGAGTTCACTAAGCGCTCTTATGGCAAAATGGATGTTACTGGGTCAGGGGGTCGCTCGCAGATCTCATTACACAAGATACACGGACACACAAACCTGATGGTGTGTGCATGCGAAGAAAATGCATCCTTTTCACAAGAGAATATCCCAGAAAATCAAAGCTAAATAATTCAATTCTGAGCTTGCATGCAACAATATACATGCAGTGTATAAGAGACAAACATGCAACAAAGATAAAAAGATTCAAAAGATACTATATTCTCTAAAGCAAAGTTTTCTAGAACACAGCCAGTAAACCCACTGCTCAAAAGCTAAATTGAGTTTTTACTGTTACAGCTCATTTATCTGTTTATACTAACTAAATGAAGCCATTGCTCTTTTAATAAAGAATGTGAGTCCGCTCCTTAATAAATGTCTTTTTCCTAAGATTGATGCGCTGAGTAATGATGTGTCTGGGTGTGAAAATCCTTAAAAGAGCCCATCAGAGATGCTACACAGTGCAGCCCCACACAAAGGCTTCCTTTCATGCCCCGCCGCATCACAGGCCAGGCCATGTCAAATACATTCTATGTGGCATCCATCTTCAAAATCATCTGACTGCTGTTGGGTAAGAGGGAAGCAAAGCGACTGCTGCGAGAAATCGGTTTTCAAAAAGTTGAGGGTTTGTGGCAATCAAGGAAAATGTGGGCTGAATAAAATGACAGTAAACACTTTTTTTTTCTCTCTTTCTTGGAAGAGGACCCAAACTTGATTTCACGTCTCATACTTGGAGTAAATGTGACATTTTAATAAAGCAACATGTCTGGAACGGAAACACTTCCAGGAGCTCTTTTGAGACAAATAAGATTAGGTCCCAGTTTGTCCTTCCTCCGCCTGCTTGCTGAATGCCAAACTGTGCCTCTTGATTTAATTTCAATTTGCATAAAATTACATCAAGTAGCAGCCAGCGATAGGTCGTCAAAAAAAAATGTGTGATATGTCTGTTAGACTGGTATCTTTTCACTGGAACATCTACAGAGCTTAATATTCATTGGTGGTGCACCATAAAGCAAACACAAGTTACTCAGAGAGCATTGTTACCTGGCAGCCGCTGTATTTCAACAGAGCTGAGGAGTGTACGGTACAGTGTGAGGAAAATGAACAAGTCCAAAGCTTACACAACAGCCCTGCAGAGATCAAAAATCCATACTGTGCTAATTCTATAAGAGGAAAGTAGGAAGAAAAAGCGAGGAAATGAAAAGAAAGAAGAAACAAGAGATGGAGAAAGACAGGATGGCGGGGGCCAGTTGGCTGTGCTCCCCAGCATGCCTGCTGTCTGTGTGAGAAAGCAGCTGTGGCCTACTGAGGATTACATAACATACTGAGACACGCACGCACCAGCGTGCATGCATTCAGACATATACAAAGCTGCATATGGATGCATATGGATATTCATAGTTCCGCTGCTGATTCTCCTCTTTATCATTCGATTCTCCTGCACTTAATCCTCCTCATCATGTCTCCAGAGGCTGAGAGAGGTTTTGCCATGCTGATGCATTTTTCTAGCACTGACCACAGCTTTAATAGCCCAATGAGGAACAACTTTTCCCTTAGAGGCCTCAGTCAAAATGCTAAATGACTTCATCTATCTGCATCCCCGCTTCTTCTTCCTGCTCATCAGGAAGCACCATGTCTCTCTACCCACTTGTTCTCTGAATGTCTGCCTTTGCCCGTCATCCCCAAGGGTGGAGGGCGAGGGGAGGGGGTTCAAGCCCATTGGACTGTGAAATGCAAAACCCTGCAGTGGGGAGAATGTGCATGCTCGGCAACTTCCCTCGACCCCCAGACAGAGTTGATGCTGCTGCCGCCGAAGACATGTGCAAGTTATCGAGTCGTCACCGAGAACTGGATGTAAGAAGATGCATCCCAGGATGTCGGCTTGCATATAGAGTTCATGACAGAGCGCCCCACTGTTCTTTCTACATTTAGAAACACCAAAGCCTTGTGCAATCAGTCCACATCATATGAAGTCTGCAATGCACTGAGTAGCTACATGTAGATATTTCGCTTGGGTAGGCATCAGGCACTCAGTCGACATGTGTCTGTGTCTATGCGTGTGTGTGTGTGCATGTGTTGAACCCTCAAGGGATGATATATGTGTTGGAGGGTAGAGAGTGTGTCCTGAGGTCAATGACAGACAACCATGGGTAGTGTCTGGTTACATCCTGCTCATCAGGGTCAAGTGCTGTGCATGGGGGCACGTCATCAGTGGAGGCTGGAGATGGATGAAAAATCCAACACGTTGGCCTGATTTTCAATCAAAAATGTTCATTTATATGACTATTCTGTTACATTTTTCTTTCCCAGTAAGGCTAAACAAGGCTTTATCTGTTCAAATGTCAGCTTACAAATGAGCATAACAAGCACTGTGAACTGTAGCCAAGATAACAAGCTATTTCTGTTGGTCCGAAGATGCAAAATAACACTTGTTCTCTTTGCATTGAGTGAAACTGGGTCCCACACATAATGAGTAAGCTTTGACGAGCTCTGCTTGTTCCAAATCCAGCTCAGCCCTGCTGTTTGTTCGAACTCTAAACAACTAACTGTATGGGGAAATGGAAGCGAGAGAGCACAGTTCAGTTTGGCACTATTAGGTTCAATAATGGGACAAATAGCAGCCTCAAATGTACCATCTGCAGACCTCCAAAACACTTTACTCCTTCTCTGCTCCCCATCCCCCTATAACCGGTTGAATCATGCCTTACAGACACCAACAGGGGACACAGTCATCATTCTTGCCCTCGCAGCTCAGGGAGTCATTTAGGAATCGACTACAACGGCCTCCTATCTCACCATCAGATGCCATAAAAGCATCAAATTCTAAATTGTGCCCAGAATACAGAGGGGACTGCTCAAATCATGGGTCTTCTGCAGGAGACAAAGCTTTTAAGGCAAGCCACAACTCATAATTCCTGTATTCAGGAGGGCTTGTGATGTCTTCATCCTGCTGCAATGGGTATAAGGATGGCTTTGGCAAGAACATCTCTGCAGTGCATGAAGAGAGGGGATTCAAAGTGTGGGGCAAGTCTTAATCCTTGTGCTCACAAGGAAGCAGTGTGATCTTCTTACACAAAATAAGAGGTTGTTTTCCAAGAAATCTTCTAAGATATTTACCCCAGCGACTCACAGTGAGGCAGAGACTTTGAATGCTTTTAGTAAAAAGGACGCAAACTGAGAAGAGCAGTTTTAAAACTCTTTATCAGCTGGTTTTCATTGCAGGGCTCTAAATATATTGCCTCTTTTTTTCACTGCAGGTGGCATCACATTTGCTGTGTACAGGCGCAATCATTTTTGACAGTGACAGCAATCAAATTTCCTTTTGAACGTCAGGTTGGAGGGGTGGTAATGGATGAGGTTGTGAGGCTTTCAATCACAAGACATTTGTGGGAAAATCTGTGTAACTTTTGCTATCAGTCTTTTTCTGTTTTTCAGTTTAGCACCAAAGCCACTTGGTCAGAATGAGGAAATTTGCAAGTTTCTTCCTTGATTGCTAAGCTGCATAATGACATAATGGTGCACACTTTTTATTCAGTTCTCATTCTGTTTTTGATAAGAGTTAAATGTGTGAAACAAATATTTGCCTCTGCACTGATTTTGAGAAATCCTTTTCTAAAGTTGCAAGAGGTGCACCTGCCAATTCAATTTTGGATTTTTGCCTTTCTATCACTGTGGTCAAGTTCAGTTAGTTTATCTGTGAAATCAAAAAAGAAAATAGTAAAAAAATTATATTTATTAGGCCTACTCTAAAAATAGAAGGGGAAAACTGCTGAATAAGGGCAGTTTAGTGAAAAGCAGTGAAAGCTTTAAAAGTCATCACTAGCAAAAGTCTTCGTGGTCCTCTTTCATTCCAAAATGGACGCTGTCTTGGGGGGAAAAACGCTGCAAACAATAATTTCAGCCAAAGAAAACTGACATTTTCAGTCTGCACAGATAAGAGCTTTCCCAGCCTACACACGCAGCTGTCTCCCTCTTCCATTTGCATTAGGTATTGATTTTGATATGCAGGCTGTGGGTGAGAACCAGGGGAGAGACATGCGCTGCATATGGTACACGTAGGCCCGTGCAATTTAAAAACGCACTGACAGCAAAGGCAGGGAGTTTGAGACTTGTTATGAAAAGATGCGTCGGTGGCTAACAGTAGGATGCCAATTAGGCTGCTCGGCCACAACGAAGAGATCCGCGGTCACGCACCGGTTTCTCCCTCTCTGTCTCACCCCCTGTCACCCCTCCTCCATCCTCCTCCAGAGAAGTAAGGGGAAAAGCTGAAGCTCCTATTTCATGAACAATACCAGCATCAAATTTCAATGCAATGATTTTTTTACCCCCTTTGGCCTGGTCAGCCAAATGCAACACTGTAGACAGCATCTCCATCAGGAGGAATGCAGGTGACCCTTGTATTAAAACATTAGGGAAATAAACCTATTTTTACCTTACAGGTGAAACACTATAAAGATTTTACGCATTTTTGCGCCAGAAAATTTTGAGAGTGCATAACCTTTGGCATCCGACTGTTAAATGTCCTCGTTCGCCCCAACACGAATGCACACACAACACAGTATAACACACTTTTGCCCTGACTGGTTAGCAAAAAAATAAAGCAATGTTTTATTTTTTTAGGGATATCTAAGAGCAGCAATGATCCGGCGCCTCTCCACAGGCATCCATCGCCATGTGCTCTCGTGGAGCCCTCTACTTCTCTATAGTCATACACTGAACTGAAGGAAGCGCGTGCGAGGTGGCAAAAGCGAACATGCAGATGACAGTTCTTCTCTTTTTCCACAATTGCATTTAAAGATGGCACAAAGCCAGACATGTTGGGGTATTCATTATGAATAAGAGAGGGGACTTCGCTCAGACAACTGGGGGATGCATATTTATTATTAATGACCAATTCAGTCCCAGTGACGGGATCGAGATCTTCATCTTCCCGTAACTCATTTGACAGCTTTATTACGCGCGTTCCCGTCTTATCCACTTTGCCATCTCTCGGAAAAATCGTCAGATATATGAACGATAGGAAGTATTTGACGTCCTCATTTCTGCCTGGACTGCGTGCGGTGCACTCTCTGAGGGAAAAGTTGACGCCTTGCATCCCGAGCGCGTGTGAGCACAAATCAGCGGCGTGTGGCTGAAGCTGCGCAAAGCGATCAGGGTTGAAAGTTGAGACGTTACCTGCTGCCAGTTTTCCTCCAGCGACGGCATCGCGGAGAAGTAGCCGGTGTCGTGAACGAGCTGAAGTTCCTGAAAGATACTGTGGTTCGCCAAGACATCCATGCTGATAGACGGGTGATGGAGGGGAAAACAAGAATGATCCACAAGAAATGCGCCTCCTTTCTTGGCTCTGTCAGACCTCTACATCCACTTCTTTCATATTAGTCCATAAGAGGCGACTAATAGCGCGGTGTAGCGGCTAAAAATGGGGAAATTTAGAGTCCCAGTACCTGCGCGCGTAACCGGTCTCGGTGCGTAAAAGAGACTGGAGTTGATGGAAGCTCCATGCGTATCCGTGTTGCCAAAATAGCCACTGATAGAGAGCCAAAGGAGGGGAGGGGCCTTGTAAACGAAGGGGCGTGATTTAGTTTGTCAATCAAATCCCTTTGCCTGTCCATTTAAGGCCAATGGGCGGTTAAGAGATTATTAGAGCGGCGGCGGCGCGTGGAGAGGCGGGGTTTATTGGATTCGGCGGGCGGGATTGGCTTCAGTGTTCCGTCATTCATACCGAATATGGGCTCGATAGGTGAGCTATTTATGGATGGGTATATTAGATTTGGATGACGGACTGAGGGTTACTCTGTGTGGAGAAGCCGAGGTGTAAACATCAGGTGCTCACGAACTGGAGCTGGAGACAGCACTAACGGGTTGCAGTGTTGTTTCACAGTTACAATGACATCCAGTGTGAGGGATTAAACCACAGAAAAGAAAGGTTCCTACATGGGAACTGTGCTTTAATAAGTTTGCATAAACTTAAGGTATATTCGAGTATTTTGTGTCAGAGCTACAGTATTGTGCAAAACCTCTTCAGCATTTTTCACATATTTTACATCCAGTC
>CM047998.1:11981492-12000605 GCA_026261665.1 Melanotaenia duboulayi
AAAAAAAAAAAGAGGGTTTATCACCTACTACTAACTTCCTCACAAAATGGTCACCAAGGTTAAAAGTTGTTCTCAGTTTTCATTACACCAGTGTTAAAGACAAATGGCTTATTTAAAAGATTTTAAATCTGTCCTTTTCACGCAACTCGTGCCCTGTAAAGAAAGGGTGAAAAAGCCCACCACATGTGTATGTGTGTGTGTGTGTGTGTGGAATGATACATAAGTACCCAAATCTTCCTTGATGTGACATGTTTGGTGGTGTGAGTAATGCCGCTTATTCTCTCGCCCTGTGTAAGCCAACAAAATTGTGCCCTTCCACACACGGCTCAATAGTATTCTGACTCGTATGTGTTCACACACACACACACACACAGGGAGCGTTGTAGAGGTCTGTAATCTCATTACAGTGCTCGGAGAGGCTGGCCGAGGGCCCCAGCTCTGCGATTTACACATGGCATTTTGGGAGGGAGAGCTCAGCTCAGACAGACGATGAAGCTCCGACTGACATTTATCCATCTGACACAACTCACTGTCTCTGCTTCATGTGCCTGCCTCTGTCTTCCTCTCATTTTCTGTTTCATTCCCCCCTCCCTGCTCTTTCCATCTTCACATCAGCCCTTCTTGTTTCTCATCTTTTTTTTTTCCTTCTCTCTAATAGCCTTCATCTCCGCCTGATCATATCTGTCTTTTCCTCCTCCTCTTTCAGGATTTTGTTCAGCAAGAACGTTTAAAAGGTGTGACAGAAGGGAAACACTTGACAGACACGAATGTAGCAAAGACAGCCCTCATGTGCTTTGCTGAAAACAACAATCTTAACATGCCCGTCCTGTTTAGGAGATCTCTGCACGGCTGACTGAAGAGTAAAATATTTAACAGATACTCTGTTGTTTTAATGCATTGTTCTTGTGTCTCCTTGGATTATAGAAGAAGCAGTAGAAGATAACAAAAACTCTTTTGTTCTGCACTAAAGCAGCTGGAAAATGTTTTTTTGTTTAACAATAACTCAAAATGATCCCATATGACAGAATAAATTCTACGGCTTGTGTTTGTTCATACGCCGACTCTAAACAAAGCTGATTGGATCCATATAAGGACATCCTGCGGCTTTGTGGTTGGACAAATCATCAAAATCACACTGAGAGAGTCCATTTGTGTGAAAATTCTTTCATACTTTATTCATCACAGCGATTTAAGGTGAAGTTCCGAGGTCGAGATGTCTGCCATGTTTTTCACATATTAATTAAAGGTATGAGCATGTAATCTGTAAAGTGAATTTCCATTCCCGAGAGCAGTTCTTCAAGATGCAATCAGGAGCAAAGAGAGTGTGTCCTCCCAAGAGTGGCACGGAATGTATCAGTAAGTGGCTCAAAACAACATAATTACATCCAAGTGACAAATGCCTGCAGTGGATGTTGTTTTCATGACCAAAATAGAGGAGAACAGCGTCCCAGGTAGACAGTTGAATCAGGCTGATTGAGGCTAAGTGTTGTCAGATTCACTTGTGTTGTGGGAGTAACTCATCAAAAGCGAACCCAGCAACGACTGCTAGATTTGTATAGCTTTTGGTTGTATGGATTCAGACCCAGCTTTGAGAAATATACCGACCTTTGGCAACTGAATCAGGGCCACTACACATCCATCCATCCCATATCTGAGGATGGTTTGTAGAGGCAACATGTCCAGAATGGGAATCAGGCACGCCTCTTCACTGGCTCCTCCTGGGGTATTTACAGGTGTTTCCAAGCCTGAAGGAAAATATTACCCCTTCAGCCAGTTGTGGGTCTGCCCTGGGGTCTCCTCCCAGTTTGAAAAAGTCTCCAAAGAAGGTGACCAGAGGCCATCCTAATTAGACGTCTAACCCCCCCCAGCGGACTCTTTTTGCTGCACAAGAGCAGTAGCTCTACTTCATCTTTAAAGATTGATTCCAACCACCCTCCTGTGAAAAACGTATTTCAGCTTGTGTCTGTGATTTCACTCTTTTAGTCACAACCCAAATCATGTAACCATCGGTGAGGTTTGGAACCTAGTAGACCAGTAAATTGAAAGTTTTACCTCTTACCTTTGCCTCCATTCTGTTTATCCATTTCACCCTCCATCTCATGAACAAGACTCTGAAATCTTCTGCTTGAGGCCAAGACCTATCCTCAGCTTGGAAGGAGCTCTCCAAGGCCTCAGATTTGTGCTTTAGCCAACATCTGTGCAATCTAATATCTGGGTAAAATGTTTTCTGAATTTGGTGGTAGGAGAAAAATACATTGGGTGTAACAACATAAAAGTATAACTTCCAGTTTAACTTCCCTTTCTCTAGGCTCCTACTTTGGAGAAGGAGATACATCTTTGACCTAACTGTATGGGGTTGCTATAGCACAGGGTCAGTTGCACCAGCCTACATGTTGACCATGTCAACCCAACATCAGTCCTAATTCATTCATGACTTGTAAGTTGCTGTGGACAAAATGCTTAGTTTAAATTAATAAATCTAAATGTGTAATTGGTTCCAAGTGGGATCACAGTGAATTGGATCCTGTTTGGATTACAATGAATTATAATCAGACTTTTTAATCCTTTATTTTAAAATGACCTTTATATGATATATGCATAAATAAAGTGAACTGAGTTGCCATCAGAATAATGGAGAGAGGTGCAGGTCTGAAAGAGATTTAGATGATGAATCCATCTATAAATAAAGAAATGTAAATAGCATAAGTTTACATTCATAATATATGAGTTACATGTGAATCAAAGTCTAATTGCTGGGGAGCTTATACATTGCAAACCTTAAAAATGTGAATAACTGTGATTGTTCAACAGTCTTAACGAACAGTCACATCAAATCTGGGCAACTTTTGTTTGATACCAAATACATGGTCACGTAAACATCATTTCCTGGTTATCTTAACTGGAATAAGGGCATGTTTGGAGCAAGCAATATTGAATTAAACTATGTGGTGTATTTTAAGCTTACGCGGCATCATGCGGACATGTTTTCAACTTAACTGCACTAGTTACAGCTTCTTGCAACACACACTGCTGCTTTAAAGCTCATGATCCAGAGTTGCCAGTTAAGAAGAATTTTGGACACTGAAGTGCTTGTTTTTGTTGCAAGATCTGGCAACACTGGATGTGGCCAAATTCAGAGCAGAGCAGGCTGACTGCAGTATAAAAAGATGGAGAAACCTANTGGACACTGAAGTGCTTGTTTTTGTTGCAGGATCTGGCAACACTGGATGTGACCAAATTCAGAGCAGAGAAGGCTGACTGCAGTATAAAAAGACGATGCACAGTGGGGACGATGGAGAAACCTGATAAGGCTAGTTCTGACAGTTTAGACAATGCAGATAGATTAAAGATTTAGGATGGGCACAAACATTGCAATTGCAAAGGGAGATTAAATGTGGGCTTAAGGTATTAGCTGGATTTTAGAAACAGGAATTCAAATGGAATACCCCATCTGCAACTGATTTTAACACTACAATCAAAGTATTTTGTTATAAGATGAAGGTAATTTTCAGTGTTTCATCAATCATATGAACAGATCTCATGTTAAAACATCTGAAAAAGTTCTAAAAAGTAAAAAAATAAAATCAAAAAAGTTATATTATGTGCTTTGTGATGCAAAAACATCAGCCTATGCTGCACTAAAATGTACTATTCTTGTATTATATTGACTTTAAGTTACTTTAATGTCTACACCTAAAGCAATATAAAGCTTAATATTCAAATTTAATCTTCCTTTTTATTTGAACAACCTAAAGTTTGAGAAACAGCAGTAAAAAAAATGTTGTTATTTGACACACTTTTTTACATTCTCCCAGTTGTTGAAATAAATTGTTTTGCACCGACCCACCTCAAAGTTTTCAATGGGAATTAGCTGGAATGAAGGCCACCTTTTAATGACGTGTACTCCTCTTTAGCTTCCTCCACCTCTTCCTCTTCCTCAGCCTACCGAAGCCCATGCATATCATAGATAAAAAATAAGTGCTCACCATTATCCGTGGGCACACAGCGTTATATTGTGGATGCTGACATTGCTCTTACCTGGCAGTTGGTGCTTTTACTATATTAATAATGGAGCAGGCACCATCCATCATGGGCATATGAGGCTGCTAATCATGTCAGCTCCCTGCATATTCACTTCTTTCATCAAAAGAAGGAGGAGAGGCTCTGGGAGAGCGGCAAAGGGAGAAACAGCGGGGAAAAGGCTGGAGAGTGACGGTGAGAAGGGGAGATTAACAGAGTGGGGAAGTGACGGAGGAAAAGAGAGGAAGAGAGGGGGAAAGAGGAAGATGGAAGGGGACAATATCAATGTGCCGAACACATGACAGATGCCCTTGGCCTTTTGCTGAATGGCCTCCCTGTTGGCAGGAGTTAACCAGTGTATTTAAACAGGACAAGACGAATGGGACCTCGACTCCCCCTGCTCACTGAACCAACCCATTTCTATTCCAACTCACAGCCTTCCCCCATGTGGGAATGCTAATATGGTTAGCTGACATTGCTGGGGTTAAAACTTCATAATGCCATCTCCTTGTAAAATTCACTTTACTGTGACTTTACCATTTTTCAAATCTTTTTTTTTCAGGGTGCTTCTGCTGAGAATTAGGAATTATTCAGCATTTGTGCTGCTTGNGCTTCTGCTGAGAATTAGGAATTATTCAGTATCTGTGCTGCTTGAAATGTAGAAAAAACAAACAAACAAACAAAAAAAAGCCATTTAGTTTAATGCGGTTGCTGTGCGATCAGCATCTCTTGAATAAGTGAAAATACCGGCATTATTTTTTTCCATTTCCAGCCTATTTTCACTTGTTTTCCACCACCAAATTTCTTGGAACAAGTTAATTTACATGGGAAACAGTGCCTGATGTTCGCAGGAACACACTCTCCAGCTGGCCTTCGCAGCCATTAGTCTCCTGCAACCGAGAGACCTTGAGTGTCTACACTTTGCTTCATTTTCCTTCATTTGGTGTAATATGACATCCACATGCCCTGATGTGCTTGAACATAACATTTACACAAATCTGAAGCTTTTTTCCTCCAGCTAAAATGGCCTCAGTGTAATGTTATGATAACCTTTATGCTTTGAGGAAATAAAACCACCTGATATTTTTCCCTGGAACGTCTGTCCTCGAATGTGCCTTTCACCCATCAATTGAGTAAAAAAGAAAAAAAAAAGGAAATTTGCTTGTGATTGATGGGCCTGGTTAAATAAAGATAAGATTTTGAAAACGTGGCCATATGTCTGCCATATACCCTGTCTCTTTTGGCTCAGAGCCTGGATGCAGAACATCGTCAAATTCCCTGACGTCTTCTTCATGCTGCTCCTCCATAGGAGGAAAAACCAGGGAAGGAGGGAGAAGGTGGAGGTAGAAATGGGTGATGAGTTGGAGCAGGGAGAAGAGGAGTGAATTTCAGAGCGACAGGCCGACTGAAAGGATAGATAATGAGGGCTCGGGGCTGTCTGGGGTGCAAACTCCTTCTTGCACCAGATAGCTGCAAGGGAAAGGGATGGAGAAGGAGGGGGAGCAGGGAGCGAAGGGAGGAGAGGGGGGCCAGGAGAAAGTGCCCTCTGGGTGATGTTTGATGCGATGCTGCTGCTTCCTGTGCCAGGAAAAACACAAGCCAGTGAGAAGGCCACGAGGGGCAGCTGTTAAGTGCCAATTAGGTGACGATGAGTGGGGGACGGAAATACCTATTTGCATGCACGGCCCTGTAATCAGGGAGGGAGGAGTCTTCAAAAAGTGAAACAAATAGGACATAATCCCCGTCAGATTTTCAAATACTCACTCTCACCCTCTATCTTTTCTCCCGCCTGTTGGGTAACGTCACATCAGTGTCAGCTGAAAATGTGGGTTATGATTCGCTGCTCTGTTTAGTTTTGTCTCCGTCTGGCCCTGGCCTCTTCTGAGGGGCCACTGAAAGGAACATTTTGTGAGGGCTTGTCACATTATGCCAAAGGACAATGCCTGTTGTCAGGCATCCAATTAGCGAGCGAGTTCACTCACACTTTCATTTCATGACACACAAAATGATAAGGTAGGATGAGGAAAATGGAGCCTCTTTGGATTTTTGTAGCTTTCTTTCTTCACTGAGCTTTTTTTAAGTAAAGGAAAAGCATTATATTTGACATCTTTGTAGGTCATCTTTTTCTTTTTCTTTCNTCTTTGGATTTTTGTAGCTTTCTTTCTTCCCTGAGCTTTTTTTAAGTAAAGAAAAGCATTATATTTGACATCTTTGTAGCTCATCTTTTTCTTTTTCTTTTGGGCCTGCATATGATGTATACTTCACACATCAACAAAAATAAAATAGAAGGTGTAAGAGAGAGCCAAATGTGGTGAACTCTTTCACCCTCTGAGATCCTTTTTGTAAACTGCTATTTAACCTGGTGAGATGAGATGTTGTGTGAGATGTGACAAACAAAAGCAAAAAGTGCAACAAGGTGTATTTTCAGGAGGTGATTCGACGTAAAACAGGAGCAGTTGCGCTGAGAGGTAACATACTTCTTTGCTGGGAGCTATGGCAACCGTAGCTATGATGAAGCAGTTGACCTTGTTTGCAGCAAAATAAGACGTGCATTATCTGAACACGGCACCTACAGGTGCATGCACTGACTCTGTGGCACACATAATCGAGCAGCAGGATTTTCCATCCATTTACATGAAATTGTACAACAGGGTAAATTACTTTGAAATATTCACAATGGCTCCAAATGTAAAAGTGTCATTCGTCATCAGGGTCGCTGACAGTGAGTGAGTCTTTTCATGTCCGAGCTTCCAGTCAATCTCGTTTCCATGCACGCTGCACATCTGAGGCCTTAGTAATTTCCCTGGGCTGCCGCCTCAGATCCGCCCGCGTCGCTCTGTGTTTTGTATATTCATGTGTGTACTTTCCTATCTTAATCCTAGCTATTACTCGCATGGCTAGCCATGTCAAGGGGAGATTTGTTCACTCACAGTGAATGGGCCAATATTGACAGCACACCCACCGCATCAGCGATCAGTGTTAAGGCTTACCGCACACTAGATTCACAGGTTTGAAGCTGTATTTAATGAAGGGGTGGTGTGCTGGAAAACAACCCTTACAGGGAATCTATGCAAATGCTAAATGTTACTTTTAGGCTGTCAGGAGTGATAATTTAGCAGCAGGGGGTGATGCGATGTCCATGTGTGACTGCTCATGATTCTAAGTGCTGTGATGTATTTTGTTGGAAGATGTGGCTTTAGGCCAATTTAGAATGAAGTAAAGCTAAATGCCAAAATTCTTTGTACCTATTTCTTTTTTTTTTTACAATTTGGCTTAACATGACATAAGCCTTAGATGGATTTATACTAATTTACATAAATAGGATTTTTTTCGGTTCCTATTTACAGACATAATTCCACTATTTTTCTGTAGATTCTCTTATTATTGTTGATATTTAGATTTTTGAGCCAACTGAAGTCCCATTCTGGTTGAACCAAAGACCAGATTTAATCGATTTTAAACCAAAATCTGTCCAAGAACAAGATTTTTAGTCTATGAATGTTAAATTAATTAAGTTTGTGTCTACATGCACCACACCCGTGATATTTCCAAGATACCAGCTTGTGAATAATGCATCAAATATTCCATTTATTATCTCTATGTGAGGCACTGCCTGATGTGAGGAGGGTAATGCTCAGAACGTGAGCCATGCAGGTGCAACAGCAGACGAACTCACTAAGTTTAATGTTCCATCTTTATGTTGATGTTATCGTGACGATTCAGTTTGATTGTGCATGTGCTGTTCATCATATCAAGTCATCATATCAAGTCATGGTCACTTGATACAAGGCAGGATGGATACTTTCATCTTGTTTACACCAAATTCTGACCCTAAAATCTGAATGTTGCAGCTGAAATGGAGACTCATCAGACCAGGCAATATTTTTCCAATCTTCGTTTGCCTATTTTAGGTGAAGCTGTGTGAATTGTAGCCTCTGGTTTGTTTCCTTGAATGACAGGAATGGCATGTGGTGTGGTTTTCTGCGACTGTAGCCCATCTCTTTAAAAGTTCAATGTGTTGTTGCCTTTGTATGATGGTCTGCCCTTTCTTCTTAGAATTCTGACATCAACAAGAAATTTTTGTTCATACAGCTGCTGCTCGTTGGATATTCTCTCTATTATCTAGCCATGCAACTAGCTGACTAGCTATTAGTTTTAATATGCAATTGAACAGGTTTTCCTTAATAAAGCGACCAGTGAACCACAGAGGGAAAGACATTTCTGGTAATGAGGAGTAACTACTGAGAAAATCCAGACTGAATGTTTTTTTTTTTTTTTCATTTTTCAGATTATTTTAAAAAAAAAAAAAAAAAAAAGAAATGCAGAAAATTTAAATTTTCTCTAATCTAAAATCTTTACTTAAATTTTGAGTAAAAACTGTCACTCCACAACTGGGTCGCAGCATAAAATATCAACTGGAAGTTTAGAAAAATGTGATGTTTTTCTTTTACTTTTAATAAAACTAAACAGAATTATTAGTTTTAGTAAAACCTGGAGCAACAGTAAAGAGAAATATATGAAATAAGCACCAAACCTAGAATTTCTAAGATTATACTTTAATTTACAAAAACAAAGGAATGGATTGTCTGAGAGATAAAGTGTTGCATTTTTGGGGAAAAAAAATGAAAAAGAGTGTTTTTATCCAACTTTATACGGTTGTGAGAAGCAGGATAAAGATTGGATAAAGGTTAAATAAAAGCCCACAGACAGCATCAGTCCTGCTGTACCACAAATCCCATTTGAACTGCTGTTAGATGTAACCAGTGATATCCTTAGATCTGTTCATTCAACTCATCCAAATCCTTATTTGTTTTTTTTTTCCTACATAGGTCAAGTCTGGATGCTTTGAAAATGTTTTTGTACATGGCATGTAGCAATGTCTGTAGTGTGGATTTCATCATTTCAGTTTTGGTCAGAACAGGTGGCGTTTTCTTAATAGAATTGTTCATTTTTAATACAGTTAACCACCAAAACATTTAGTTTTAACTCCCAGAGAGAAGCTGGATCTTTGTAATCTGCCCTCCTGAAACATCTTAAGCAAAACATGGCCCCAAAAACTCGGCATAGTTGAACAACTCATTGCTTGCAAATGGATTTTTGCTCTCATACGATTCAGTTCATTTGAGTTCATTTTAACCTGCTTTACATTCCCTCTGCAGTTCACCTCCACTTCAGTAAAGATGGAAAAAACTCCATGTCGTTTATCAAACATAGCAGCAGCGTCTGGAGCAGCAGCTGGCCCAAACCCCAAATGATCTCTCACATATGGAGGTCAAAAGTTGACGAGGAGCCGATTCCCCTTTCATCCCGCAAACCGGCAGCGTCTTGCAGCATTTTCCAGAGGTGTGTCAGCACTTCAAAGGTGTTAGCGGAATGATGTGCAGACGAAAGCGCCGCCGCTTCTCTCTTGGCTGGTTCACAGTTGTCGCTGTCGCACTTTGTTTTGCTTAAATGAAATGATTGAGTTCTGGGTCTGTGACGCCGTTTCAAGGGGAAACCAGCCTCACATCATTACCGGTGACATTAGCAGGTGACAGCAGCAGCCGCAGAGCTGGCAATGCACCGAAGGTTCAAAGCTTCTCAGCAACATGCACAGATGAAACAAAATAAATTCACACATAGAAGGAAGATAAAAGGAGAGTATGGTAACCGGCGGCCTTAAGAGGATGATAAATTTACTCATTTTACTTCTAAATTAGAATCTCCATGAAGCATCCATACAGTCCGACTTCATAATCAACCCTGTTTAGCCTCAGAGACAGGCTTTTTACATCAGAGCAACCTACAAAGAGCATTGTATATTCGCTCCTGTTCTGTTAAACACTGCTTTAAAGCTCTGGATGCAGAGATCAATACTGTATAAAAAACCATGTAGGGTTGCATTTCCTCTGTACCTCTCCAATCTCCCAAGTGCAGAGGCCATGTAGTCAGATACTGTAAATTCCCTTAAGACTATCGATTTAGGTTGCAGGTTGCAGAGTCCAGCGCTTCAGCGACAGAGAAAACTGACCTTAGGGCAGACATTAAAGTAAAGTTGGACCATGAAGCGCTTTAAATAGTCACATTCATGGTTGAAATGTGTTGTGGTAATTCGATCTGCAGTCGAACAACAACACAAAGGACAACAAGGCCAGTGTAGCCATATGACAGTCATATGACATCGAGGCCGAACCCAAATGTGAGGCCTTAGGCTTTTTTGCAAGGGTGAATACTGAGTCTTTTGTGTGAAGCAGCACATTTGAACCCAACTGACTGCATGAGTGCGGATAGATAGTTATTTTTCATCGAGATAGACACAAATGGCTAGGACTGTAGTTTTCTTTTCTCTTGTTTTCTTTTTTTTTAAGTGTCACACAGTGTTCTTTGGTGCTCTTTTCTAAGTGAGAAGCTATTTCTCTAATCGTGTAAAGTTGTTACATTAAAGCATCGTTCATCCAAACTTCTCCAATGTCTCAGTAAGTGATGAGGAAAGCACCCTAACAGACGCAATTAATGTGTCATGGGTTCTGGGTTTATCCAGCAACATCATGCAGTCTGTAAACATGCTCCTTGTTCAAAGCGCAGGGTGTTTATTTATATAGCAGAAAAACATCCCCCCGTTAGCTCCTAAATTATTGTCGGAAATGGAGGCAGTCCACATTAACAAGCTCGTCCTCTGCGCATAATGCTCCAAGCATCCGCGTACCTTGTCATTACGACCATTTCTGCTCCATTATTTTAACACCAAATCACCAAATCCCCCCTTTTCACTTTGTCGTCCCCCTCCTGCTTGCCTTAGTGCAGTGGAGCTTGCACTTCAAACTGCTCTAAAATGAGCTTGCTTTGCCAGGCCGGCAGCTAGCCAGACCAATCATCCATCTGCAATAATAGAAATCTTCTGGCTGATGATAGACTGAGGCAATCACTGGGCATGCTGAGTGGGCTCTTCAGTCTGGCCTCTCCACCCCTGCTGCTGGTTGATATCAGGGGAGGGCCAGGAGAGTTGGCACTGGTGTCTGGTTAGCACGGTCTTCAGGGTGTTACACTGGATTTATATGGATGGAAGGCAAAAAGGGCAGAGGCAAAGCATGAAACAACAAAATACTCAGGTTGTTTATCTAAATGATTGGTTTATGTTGGGCAGAACTTTCCCCCCTCTTTCCACAGACCTTGTTTCTGTCACTGTTATTTCTCTTCAACCAAGGCAAGTGTGGCAACGAGCCCACCATGTAGTCCTGTTGCTCGTCTGATGAATCTCCTGTACTTGATGCAACCAATCAGCGCACAAATTTTGTCTTTCTCTGGCCTTAATACCACCTGTATGACTAGAGGGAAACCTGAGATAGGGGCTGTCATTGGTTGTGTTGGTGTTGTGGTTGGTGCTTTAGCTTTGCTCTGCAGTGAATAGCAGCAGCTTATGCAACACAATCTTCCACAGTCTAGAATATTCCACCTAGCATGCTAGTAACAAAAGCAATAGAGTTTATGTTTTAAGCCTTAGTATTGTGGTGTTCAGAAAACCTTGCAGAAACTGTTGTAGTTTTTCTCCAATTATTGATTATTGGNAAAACCTTGCAGAAACTGTTGTAGTTTTTGTCCAATCTTTGATTTGACATTTTTTGGAACATTTATTCAAATGAAACCATCTGAAAAAGATGTAAAACTTATCAACCAGTAGCCATTGGAAATGTGACCCCAATTACACATTGTTTTTTATATAATACACCTTGGATAAAGCAGATTTTTTTCAAGGATAACCTGATGTAATTACTTCATTGATTTGAAAAGAAAACATGTGATTCAGACAAGAGCTTTGTTTCCATGCAAGCGTAAAGGAACACTTCATCACTACTAATCTGCCCCTACAAGTGTTTATTGCTTGACTGGTGTGATGCACGGATGGATAGTCATCGAGCTGTGGCGGCTTCTTTAGATTCTGCCACCCTTTCTTTTTTATCCCTTCATTATTTCTCTCTTAACCTCCCACCACATCTCGGCACACTCTCCATGCCCCGAGCGCCTCGGTCCCTCAATCATTCTGCGCATCCCCAGCTCTCTACACCTCCGCTTTGACCCTGTTTCATCCATCCATTTGTCCCACCACCTCTCCATCATGTTCATCTGCATGGAGAGCATCTCATTCTGCCCGGGCTAATTGGCTGTAATTAGAGTCATTCAGCAGGGGTTAATCAAGGATGACTTGCACAGATTATGACTGGTGGGGGAAGGAATCTGAGGGAACAGATAGCCTATGTGCCAGGCACATATCTCACTTCCCAACACGGCCTGGGGGCTTGGCATAGATAAATGTGTTGAAACCTGCACTACGACATGGCATTTTAAGATGCATGCACTGGAAAACATTCATTCAGAAAAATATAGTATATAAATCTGAAAACTTTTTCTACATTTTGTTCTTAGAAAATATGCAAAGACAAACAATTTCAGACAAGGGGAGACTGCTTTATTACCCTGAATGCAAACTATTTAAACTTACCATGCTAATATGATATTATTTCCCTTCTTGGATATCGCCTGCTAAACTCATGAGTTTAGGCCAGTTTTTAAAGTGCTGTACAAATAAAGATCGTATGGGATTTTCTCTGAAGGTGAGTCATTTGGAATTTTTAGTGACTTCGGGCTTTTTAATACATGTTGCATCAAAATATCTTGTTGCTCATGTTTTGCTGCATAACACGTCTATTTTCTTTAGATTACCATAGCAACCAGTGTAACTCTAAATAGGTTGATCATTTCCAAAAAACTTTCCACTAGGAAAAAAACATCTTCCTGAAAATGAAAGGATTTTGAGGCTGCGTCTTCTGATTTGTCAAATTCAGGAGGCTCATCAAGGAGATGATAATTTAAACTCATGGACATGTATCCGTCAGGAAGTTATCGCAGCTAATTATGAACGGAAAAGCTTTGACAAAGATGTTTTCAAGCATACAAACACCTCAGATCTAGCTAGACATGTTCAGGACAGAATCTAATCCAGAATATAGACCTGAACAGAATAATGTACCACAACAGACAGATGGAGGAAACTGAAGACCATCAAACCCCCTTTCAGGAGTGATTGAAAAAATAACTATTGAAAAACAACATTGTAGATGAATGGGACCAAAATGTACCTTTTGGACAAGTGTTATGACTGGAGGAAGCAAAAACATTGAATCATACTATTAAAAACGTATCACCTCCATGGCAGTAGTATCATGGTGTTGTCCAGTTTTCTTTCACCTGGGTCTTGGTAGGATGCATCCATCATTGATGGAACAATTCATTCTGCAAAATAGCAATAAATGCCAAAATAAAAATGCCCATGAGTTGAATCTCAAGAGAAGGTGAGCCAACCTTGAGTACATAAGTCTTTCTACTAAAGAATGATTATCCCCCATTAAAACTTAAACCCAACAGACTGAAACTATTCATTTGGAGTAATTCAGATCTTAAATTTGGTCTTTTACTTTGCAATCTATGAAACCACCATCTGAGATGCTTCCAGGTGGTCTTCCTCATACTCTTTGTATCAGTTTAATGTTTACAATCCAGCATATGTCTCTTTATTGCCTTTGCATTTAACATAAGAAGGCCTCTTATAATTAGTGAAGAAGGCTGCAGTGTACTGAAACCCCTCTGGGACTGGAGACATTAGGGCTGAGACTCATACTCACACACACTGAGATACTGGACAGAGAGTAATGGCCCAACCTGTGGTGGTAATGGCTTCTCTTTCGAAGTGTGTGTGCGCAGGGTAGCATACATGCATGCTCCAACCAAGTCTATTTGATGTGACTAGTCCATTAGATTTTCAATGGGCTCCTACACCATAATCCTGAATACACAGTTTTTTTTTTCCCCCTTTTTTTCTTTTTCTCGGATGGGCTTTCCATTGGAACTGCCCTACAGTACAGATTGCTCCTGTCACTGTTGAAGCAGACAAATTCCCCTTCATATCCTCCGCATATGGGATGAGATTGTCTCGTTATGGCCGTGTTACATTCCCCCATGGTAACATTAGCCGGTGGCTGTAAAAAGACTATTAGGATCCAAATCACTTTGGACTGAAGACAACGAGGCTCAGAGAAGTTAGCAAGGGGTGATGGGAAAAGAGAAAAGAAGTCGTAGAAAGAAATTAAGTGAGACCTCCAGTGTAGATCCATGAGCATATACCATTATATATACTTATATATATATAAATACACAGACACAATTCACACTCTCAAACTCTACAGCAATGTAGCCGTCCTAATCCACCGCAGCCAGTCAATAAATATTTGACAGGTACTGAAATACAATAAAGAAAGCTGCACTAGCCAGCTGGTTCTTCTGCTCCATTTAAACTGCAGTTTGACAGCTGAGGAGGAAAGAAGAAGGAGCTGCTGTAGGATATATCTCAGCTTGACTCGGGGCTCCTATAGAGTCCTGGATGAGGTGGTTTTTAACCTAATCCATCAATACTTTACTCGTTACTGCATTTGAAAAGTAACGTCACTACTTATTACTTTACCATTTCTTAATTCACCGTGTAGACATGGACAAACATCATAGCCTCACTGCCTGTCTGCATAGTGTTTACTGTAAATTGTAATCAAAATGGCTTTAAAACCACAAGAACAATATTACTGTCTTCCTGTCTGTGGGAAGAAATGGGCACACTCGTCTCAATCATTTTATCTAGTATTTTTCTAAACCTGGGTGATTCAATAGTCAACAGGGGGAGCATGTCTTCTGCAGTGAACCCTGCAACTAGCTTGTGAATTTCTGTCTTACCGGCTGCTGCGCTCCAGGAAATGTTGAAAAAAACTTAACTTGTTTAGGCGGGTCAGCTGCTGAAGGACTCCTTACACTAACCTGCGAGCAGGATCTTTCGTCACGAGTTTGGACAGACACACAGGCAGCAGCATGCGCGTACCACTTAAAACAGATCAGGACTTTACACATAGACAAACACGGCTGGAATAATGCAGAAAAAGCCATTACTGTAGTCCAGTAAAGTAAAGGGCAAAGGGGCCCACAGGGATTCACCTCTGTTGCCAGACCAGTGACTTCAACCTAGGTCCACCACACCCATATTCAACTCACCACTAGGCTACCTTGCCTCTTATGTTGTCGGTTTAGTATTAATCTGGTTCTTTGTGCTGCCATTTTAAATGTATTCCAGTCTTTTATACTGTCTGTGTTTTAAATAGTCTCTTTCTGCTCTTTAGTTCTGATCTTTTGGTGCTGATAGATCTGTCTTTTTCTGGTAGTATTTATTTCTTTCACTTTCTATGCTTGTTAGCTGACTCGTCTTACTTTACTGATCGCCAAAAACCTTGTACAGTATTTAGTGTCGCCAGGATTTTTTCGCCTCAGTTTCCTTTGCTCTTTGGAAGATCCTTGTCAGTGTTGCATTCACTGCTTTGTTTGAGTTACTTGGAACTACTGGTTTTTTTTTTTTTTACTTTCTGCATCTCCTATGTTTTGGATTTTGTTCAGTGAGCTATTAAAGCCTAGTTTTTCTCCTTCTCCCTCCAGCCTTTTAGATAAATCTGTTTGCATTTAGATCCTCTGCCCGCAATATGTGACAGAAAGTTTAGCTGTCTTCGGTTATTTAGTAGAATTTAGCAGTGTTCTATAAAACTGTAACATTGGTTGATTTCATTGGTAAAGGAAGTCTGACAGATCAAAAAATAAATAAAAAGAAAAGACAAAAAAGGTCCACTGATAAGTGAATCTACAAAGTGCAAACACACAAGTTCCACCTTGTGCAGTATTCATTTGCATTATTGCTTTTAAAAGAGAGGTGCTAACACCTCTGTTTCCCTCCAGAAAGGATAGCAAAAACATCTCCCCTATGATGAACTTTGCTTGGCTATGAAACAGTATGATGAAGGTCAGATGATTCAAGAAGCATAAACAAAAGAAAAATATTTTTTATTTCTTTACACATACCTGGCTTACTGAGCTCTAAAAGGTTGTATCAAACTTTTAAAGGAATGAATGGCAGCGCTATTTTAAGGCGCATTTAATCCATTTAGCAAAAAGGTTACCACGGAAACTTTAGACCTGTATTGTCATTTCTCAGTGAAAGCAGCATTTACACACTCAAACCTTTTTTGTTAAGACCTTTATCAAGGGTTTAAATTTCAGTAAGAGGGCTTTGTTTTGTTTGTTTGTTTTTCTTTTTGTGTCCCCACAGACATTTTCCCCTGGTATTTGGTTTGGTTTTAAGCAACAAAACTTCTTGTTGAAGAATACTCTGACCAGGCATGAAAATCCTACTTGCTCCTCACAATATTTTGACAGAAAAATGTTGAGCTTGTATGCATTTGCGGTTTCTACAGATGTAAAATGGTTTTACTTGTGTGACGGCCCGCTGCAGTGTAGCAGTGGAAAATGATTTACTGCCCTAAAAAACTCTTCATTTGTGGAAGTGCATTGCACCAACTGATTTAGGTAAATGCAAAAATATACCCATGCATCTTTTCCCCTAAAGAAATAGAAGAATAAAGACAGAAAATTAAAAAGCATTCCTTAATTGTCTTTTCCACCCTTTCTTTCCCTCTGTTTGCAGTGGCAGATGACGATCCAGTGCTAATGTTCCTCTTCCATCATCGCTCCTCTCCAGCTGCAAAATGCTGATTGAAACTGGAACCTCTTCATGATTGGACTCTCTTATATAGAGAGAAAGAGAAATAAAAAAGCAGACAGGGGGAAAAAAAAAAATCTTGTTTAATTCTAATGCCTATCTCTCTCTACCCATCTTCTAGTGTTTTGCGAGGTGGAAATTGGAAACGCCCTGCGAATATGTTGGGGGGACATCCCAGACCAAATCAAGGTGCCATTACCCTGATGGGTGAAGCACGGCAGGGCTGAAAAATCTTCGGCTTGCTCTTACTCACTCAATGATTGTCTCATCAGCGGGAGTAATTTGGGTTTCTGGTTATCGCGTCATTTCTGATGCTGACGAGGGGGAGAAACGGGCAGGGACGTAATTACTTCCCTCTGCAGACAGATGAGGTATTGGGGAGTAATTAATAACTGGCTGGTACCCGAGTGGAGTGGAGGCTACCTGCCAGCAGCATTCCTCCTCCTCAGAGAGAGACTTCACTCGCTGTGAGAAAGGAGTGGGTACATGTTCCAGCGGCAAGCCTGATGGATCAGCAACAGGCCTTTCAAAGATGGCAAGGTGAAAGTGAAAAAGGCAGGAGAGGCAGCAGAGGAAAGATGAAATAGAGGAGTGATAGGGGACAAGAAGAAGAAGATGGGGATGAAGTGGATGGATGGTGAAAGGACAGATTGGCCGCAGCTGTGGGAAGCAAGTGGCAGGCGGGTAAAGAGGAGAGGAAAAAAATGCTAGACTACAGGAGCAGATTTATTATCTAAAAGCAAAGCGTTGTCACTTTTGATAGGAGGCTGCCAAATGGGCCTTTTCCAACTCACTTTCTAGCTCTTGCAGGATAAGAATATTATAGAAGGATACTGTTCTTCTAGTCTCACTGACTGTTTTCATTTCCTCACCAAAGTTTGAATAATCTCTGGCTCTTCTGCTCCCATCTCCGGTATGCATAGATTATTTTGTGAAGCTCCCTGGCAACCCCATTCACAATGCTGCCAAGGCTTCCTATCTTATCTTCTCAGTCTGAGGTGGGTCGCTTCAGCCATGATAACACATTAACCTGCGCTTTGCTGATGAATATGTTTCTCCAATTCCGCTTTTCTCTTACTCTAAACCTAAAAGGCTGTACAACTGAACTTCCTGCAAATAAGGCCATCATCTTTTTATACTTTATTAAACTCACTGCTCATCTCTTTCTGCTCAGAGGTGATCAGGAAGCCTGCTCCGCTTCCCATTTTCATTCCACACCACTTCCTTGTCTCCCGTTCTGTTTAATAACATCTTGGCGGCGGCATGGTGTCTGGTGTAGGATGCCAGGATTGGTGCAAGATGATCGGCGCTGTCAAAATACAATCTGGAGGCTTAGGTGAAGTCAACAAGATGAGACGCTGCTGCATCTGAGCCAGGAGGGTGGGAGGCATGAC
The DNA here is from genome assembly GCA_026261665.1 of Melanotaenia duboulayi. NCBI lineage: Eukaryota > Metazoa > Chordata > Actinopteri > Atheriniformes > Melanotaeniidae > Melanotaenia > Melanotaenia duboulayi. Next base: position 11,999,523 of record CM047998.1, read on the forward strand.
GTTGATGTTTACCTATCTGTCTGGGCTGTAAAACACAGCGACCACACGCATGCATACATGAAGTGACACTTATCTTCAAAACAAGAGCGTAAAACCGATAGCTATCACCCACAATTGTGTGCGATAAAGAAAGCACAGTGGACGTGCATATCCATTTAGCACATATGAGAACACACAGTCTGCGATGGTTATCTTTCACACAGGAGCACAAACAGAAGCTGATAACAATCCCAGGTACACACATAGCATGGCTTCACCGCGGCTTAATGACTCTTCTTTATGAGAGCCAGTGATGAATGTTGTGTTAGGACTGCATAGCTACACTCTAATATTCAAAAACGATACATAAAGGCTTATTGAGGATCAGTGCTGATAAAGCTGCAGCCGGACAAAGAGGAATTGTAAAGCAGAGCGAGTAAAGGTAAATGAGTTTGAGTGCACTGAAGAGGCTCACATTGTTGCAGGCCAGCACCAATCAATCACGCTCATCAGGGTCTCTGAGAGGGTTTATTAACAATTCAGGAGGCATCCGACCCCATTTTGACCATTAGCTGACTCCTGCATCAAATCTGTCTCTATCTACATCTATTTGTCCTACCGCCCTCTTCCATTGTCTTGCACACACAACAGTATCTTGCATACCTTTTGTCCACTAATCAGAGTGCTTTCATTGAATCAGACCGACTCTAAATGGGAGCTGATGTAGGAAGTACCGTACAGTAGCAAAGTCTGAAGGCAGTCATAATTTATTTATATACTTGCAGTAAAATGGGAAGTATATGTGCAGGGATTTATTAAGTAAATCTAAACTTGTCTGGAAATAATAAGTTAGAAGTATGCAAGACAAAAAAAGAGTTTGTATAATTTTAAAAGGATCAGCATTTGGGATGAGCACCTTTTTTCTTTAATGCAACCTGCCCTCATTTTTTGAAGGACTTCCCAAAGTTTTTTGGATGTTGACTTCCTTTTATTTCTCCTGAANACAAAAAAAGAGTTTGTATAATTTTAAAAAGATCAGCATTTGCGATGATCCCACACTGTTTTACTAAAGTTGAGGTCTGGGCTCTGGAGAGGACTCGTTAA
>CM047998.1:12000678-12029171 GCA_026261665.1 Melanotaenia duboulayi
TGAGGTCTGGGCTCTGGAGAGGATTCATCACTTCATAACATGCCACTGATTTTGGGTCCAATTATTGTGTCATTTAGCATACCTGAGCCTTTCGTCCCAGTTTCTCTTCCCTGGCTGCCAGCCTTCCATGGAAACCATCTCTGACGAGGCTTCAGCCAACATGGATCAACTAAAAAAGTCCACATGCATCTCTTGGGTCCTGTGTCAGGACGTAGCTGGAGCATCCTAAACAAATACAGTTTGTGATATATCTATTTTTAGCAAAAATTATGGCTGATGGACCAATGTGGTGACAAAATGTCACTAAAAACAGGTTGACAAATTACTAAGAGACACTTGAAAAAAAAAACTGTCAAATAAATAAATAATACATTAATAAATAAATAAATTACAAGCTGAATGAGGTCAGATTGCTTATCACTGTGCTAGGAACAACAACAGTTGGTACAACAAAAAATAATTAAGATATTTTGGCTAGAGCTTTAGCTGCAAGGCTTTCTGACTCACAGCCACAGTCCTGCAAGGTGTCAGGTATTCATGAATGAGGAAAAAGTTGCTTCACGGGCAACAAAAACAAAACACAAAAAATGAAAAACAATCCAAATTTCACAGGAATGGGCAGGTCATGGATGAAAAAAGAAACTGCAGATGTTTCGTTTCTGCACAGCAAAATGACTTTATCATAATGTGACATTATGCTAATGTCAGCTATAAGGAGCAACATTTCAGAGAGATTCAGTGCAATATAATGCAAGTTATATTAAATATTGTATGTAAACAGCAAATTCAGCTAATGCAAAATGACCTCCAAAGGTCAGTACTGTGTTATGTGCAGGTCATGGTTTGGGTAGTGCGTATAAATCAATGGGTTGGGTCCAAATTTCCAACTCTAAGAACAAAGTGACAACTGTACCGTGTATAAATATACCATGGATTCTGTGTTTTTTTTAAAGCCACATATCGAGAAGAAAGAACTGCTGGAAGTCTGCCATTCTCCTGAAAGAACTGTGACCAAAACTAACATATCTAATGACAAACTTCTCAACATGTGACAAAGAAAAGCTGGAAAGCAACCAGGACAAGACTGAATGTTGTCATCTTGGAGGATAGAGTTTGGTCCCAGTAAGGGGAAATACAGGATTTCCACTGGTTGCAGAAACTCATCTCAATCTCTCTCTGCATTAAGATTGCCTCTAATATTGACAAGTTTTGTTTTTCCAGTTAGGGAGATGCCGCCCCATACCATCACACTGCCTCCACCAGAAGCTATTACCCTTTCCATGCAGCAATCAGTATGGCAGTCTCCATGTCTTGCACACTTTGATACGACAATCCTCAATCTGTCATAGGCAGAATCTGGACTCATCTCTGGAGTTCAGGTTCCAGTGCACATGTTGCATACGCCAGTACAAATGAGCAGTCAGTAGCAGAATAAGCTATTTGGCTTTGGCAGAGAAGATTTGGCAACTTTTTCTTGGATGGGACTCACATACTCAGCTCATCCACATCCCACAAATGCATTTTTCTTACAAATGTGGCACTTTCCAACGGTACAGATGTACTGCTAAGAAGCACTATTACAACAAAGAAAAATCCACCAAACACAAGTTTCCTTACTATGTGTGCAAAGTTTTGATGTGACTAAAGAAATTGTAAGATAAGATGGAAATTTGGGCGCTCCTTACAGAATGCCAAAAGATGCAACTTAAGATTGGTTGTTGGTGTAGTTGCTACACTTGTTTTTCCCCATGATTTAGGTTCCCTTTGGTTTTTGTTTTGTTTCATGATGTATTTCTAAGAGATCAAATTTAAATTGCATTACAAACAAAAACAGAACAGATTCTCCTGGAAATAGTCAGAAACAAGGACTGGGCTAAAAATTTGTTTAAAAAAATGGAACAAATGTACAAAAATTGTCTTTGAAAGACCTTCAGAAAGCCTTAAGATCTACTGCTCATGACCAAAACTGCACTAAAGTCTGGCTCCTTGAAGCAAAGTATAAATAAATGAGGGGTGACAAGACTTTTCATGTTACTGTATGGTCTTTCAATTTCTTGTTGTCCTATAATACATCTCTTTTGCCTTTTCTTGTAATTTAATGATCTCTGAAAACACAGTGTGATGAATTCCACTCTGAATATTGACCAAACTGTTCAAGTTTTCTCATGAAATGACTGCAAACACAAGCCTTTTTCCTCAGCCTGCTGATTATTTATAAATCCAGTCAGTGTTTCTGTGTTTGCATGCTCTCAAATCTCCTATGGGTCACAATGATGACGCCAGGTGTGGTTGCTAGGTGATTTGTGATGCAGCTGCAGTCTGTAAAAGTAAGCAGGAGCTTTGCTGGAAATACACACCATCACAGGCATCTGTAAGCTTCAATGAGCAGCACTCCATCGTATAAGAGGAGGTCTTTCTGTATTTGTTTCTCTGCCTCCTCTTCTTGTACCCCCTGTCTGTTGACAGCACCTGTGGAAAGCAGCTGGCTGGGTAGCAGGGTGCTTTGCATCTCATGCACAGGCAGAAGGGGCTGCTTAAATCCACTGGGGCTACTGGGATGTTTCACACCGTGACAACAGTCAGAGGCTCTGCTGCTGATGCAACCACACACATGGGACTCAAAGGAGGGGTGGTGGGGGAGAAAGGTGTTTATACATTTGAGTAGGTGTTTGTCTATTTTTCTGTTACTGTGTAAAAGAAAAAGAGTATATGCAGATAGGTGAGATAGCTGCATCTGCTTGAGGCTAGAAAGAAGTGGCAACCTCATGCAATATAAGAAAAATTATTCCAAGAGACAGAACTATAGATGCTTTGTGATTTAAATGTAAAAGAAGGTGTAAAAAAATCATTTGCAAAGGAGTTATAGACAATAAATTCAGCAGAAAGCAGTGTTTTATAAATCATATCAATACTGAAAACAAGAAAAATATTAGCTTATTTTGAATTAACTGGAAACTTATTTCACAAAAGCTTAGATCTGTGTTGCACAGATTTGTTTAACATGTGAAAATTTTGCAACTCAAAAGACAAACTGCTGAGGTTTTGATAGGAAATCTTCAATGTACAATTAAAGATGCAAACAGTTAAAGTTGCTTTTTTTTGTTTAATAATGTGATTAATGTTTTTATTGGCTGACACAACTAAATCGCAAGCAGGCAAGTGTAGCACCTGGATTCTTAGAGTCATGCTGTTGAAACAAGTCTAGACCCTGTTTTGTGTTATTTATATTAGAAAAGCCTTTCCTGAAATGGACTTGCCATTCACGTATTGTTCCAAAATTTATTTCATTCAGCATTAATGATAGACTTTAATTAAAGTAGCTGACTATATTCCTGACAATTCATTTGAGTAATCACCTTCTGAAAACGAGTATGATTCTAATACAACTCATCATTGGATCCTCTTTTGTCTGAACTGTTAGAAAGGTTAGCAAGCTAGCACTTAGCATCTCTAAGCTTGTGTTCCTTCCATCATCTCAAATTTTACAACAATTTTTATTCTTTCTCTCTGAAGTTTGATAAAAAAAATTTGCTCACACCCAATTGCAATTTTATTTTTTGTTTGAAAATTGTATTGATTCAATGTTTGAGTCTGATTTTGAAGGGTTTTTCATTGGCCTGCTGTCTTTCATTTGTAATTCAGGAAATGCTCCTGCGCTGGTGCCTTTTCTTTTCATTGTGAATCATAGTTGTTCTCTTGTCATGGTTAGAACAATATGTAGGCATTAAAGCTACTGTCTGATAATAGTTATAGCTTATGTAATGAAAAAGAGATTCCAAGTTCACTTAAAGGATATTCTCCATCCACATGTGAGGTTCCTCAAGGCTCAATCCTGGGACGTCTCATTCTGTTCTCATTGTATGTGATACATTTGTGGTTTACTTTTAGAAAATTGGATATACCCTACATTGTCATTGGAATCTTTGTCTATAAGTATTAATGCCAAAGATTCATTGCAGCATGTTTAGAGGAAATCAAAGCAAAGATGAGTTTCACATCTCAAGGAATTGGGTAGAAATGGTAAGGGTGTGTTCCTACCAATATCCACTAAGTCCTAAGTTGCTGTTACCATGTACTTAATTTATCAAAAAAAAAAATTCAGTGTAAATTCATGTGCATGAATTACGAAATTGTGCTCTGTCTTGCAATCCGTGCACACAGATTCGCTATATGTGTAACGGGCGATTCCACTGTTTCCTTTTTGGGGGGGAAACAAGACCACATCAGACCAGGTCCTGATCAAAACTACTTTTCAGATTCTGGACTGAAATATTCTACACAGTCTATGGATTCATTAAAACACAGTTTCTGATTTGTGAAACCTTTACTCTATTTGTTAAAATTCAAATTATGGATGTTTTAAATGATGCAAAAACTTTGCTCAGCTGAGGTATTTCTACCTTTGATCTACAAAAGAAAGAAAAACATATGACATGTATGACAAAATATATAACACTTCAGACTAATTTAGACAGAATTAGTCACAAGTTATGTAAAAAAATACACTGGTTATGTCTGAGCAGGATCATAATGCACATATAAAATGTTTTTCTTTATCTTTCTTTTTTTTGTGTGTGTGTTTACAATATTTACAGAGGGCACGGTTTCTCCATTCCAAGCTTTATTTGCATTATGAGCTCCGGCCTCTCACTATAAAAAAAAGATGGATCAAAGCGTTATCAATTTATAAATGTTTTCTATCTTGTTTTTATGCTCTTCTTTCCAGAAATAGTTACTGTGTTTTTCTCTAATCTCTCTTCCATCTGCCTCTGCTACAGCCCCAGTCAGTGTCTTACTTCGTTCTCCTTCCAGAGCCTGTAGTGTTGACTAGTAGCCGAGAAAAAATGTTTTTATATTAAGATGTTTTTATTCATACTTCATCCTCATTAGCCTATTTGAAAGTTTATTTCTGACTCATCTTTTCATTAATGTGTGCCATTATTTCAGATCCTGCTCGATCCAAACAACCCATGTGTTTAGACTGGACCTCCTTCACTCAACTTTAGTAATAGTTTCTTTTGTGTACATGTGCATCTATAAATTGCAAGCTCTCAATTGTTATGAAATGAATTATCTGTAGTTGCCAATAAAAGACAATAAAATAATCCCATTTGTTCCTTGTTTGTCCTTGTGCTCAAGCTAGTTTCTACACATTTGATTTGCATTTAGCTTTAGTTACAATTTGGGTCAAATGTATAATTTCTATAAAAATGTGCAAAATATTCAAAAATAAAACAACAAGATTAACAAGATCCAGGGTTTTTCAGCTATTTGAGTAACTTTAGACAATCTTGTTTTATTCTTTTCTTTTGTGTAGATGTGGCAGTCAAATCAAATCAAATCAAATCAAATCAAATCAAATCAAATCAAATCTAACTTTATTTATATAGCACTTTTCATGCATAATTGCAGCACAAAGTGCTTGACATAATAAGAAACAACAGTATGCATCTTAAAAACACAAGTAGTCACACACTAAAGTTTATCATAAAAACAAGTCATAAGACACACATATCTAAACATACTCACATGCTCTTTGTCACACACACACACACACATACACACACACAAAGTCTTTTACAGTCAGAGGCAGCCCAAGGCATAAACGAACTAAGCAGACACTTGGGAGGGCCCCCACACCACCAGGGAGTCCTCCCTAGTGTGCTTGAAATATCATTTTACCTTGATTTTTTTTTAGGTTAACAATATTGACAAAAAAAAAATCCCCAATATATATATATCACTGAATAATTTAAATAAAAATCAGAATAGACAAAAAATTTATTTGTTCTATTTTATTCGTGGTAGCATGCTTCACTAGCCAGGTTGGTGGGTGTTAAAGTAGAACCCTGGTGATACTTTAGCATGGCTGCCCTGTCCGTCACAGTGGCAGAACCTGTAATGGTTATCACCAGAAATACCTCAAGAAGGTTAGACGATAATAATTGTTTTGGAATATCTTAAATTTACTTAGCTAAGCAATAGCTTAATTATTATTATTTTCTTTTTAAACTGCTATTACCTGTTTGAAACAAATGAAATGTGTTTGTTATTTGTCATTTTTTTATCACTAAAGGAAAACCAGTTCCCCATGTTTACTGTTTCCTTTGTTATTATTGACATTTTCATCGCATGATACTCTCATCTGGTAATGCTGCAAGAAGACTTTGTTTGTAGTAAACTGCAGTGATCAATTTGTTCTTGGTACAGGAAGCACTCACGGTGCAACTGATCATCTAAAATCCCTGAAGTTTAAGCTAATCCACTTCTTTAAAAGTCCTGTTTTCTTTTCTTTCCAAGGAAATCCTCCTGCAATATTGGTGCAATAAATAGCTTGAAATTTGATGTCTAACTCAAATCACACTACACATTTTTTGTATATGAACAAGTGTATATAAATTTATATGTAAATCAAAGGCTGGGGTTTGCTATAAGGTTTCATATGCAGCTTGAGGATCAGAGGTATATAGTGTAATAAAACAAGTGCTCAATGGGAGAGTCGTCATGGTATTATGACGGGTGCCCTGGGTCAGACCGCAGTCTCACAGCCTCAGACGCATAACTTACATATATACCCATGTCATAATGCTGACATGCAGAAGCAGACAGACCCACATAAACACACAGACACTGTATAGAAATGATACTCTTACACATAAATGCACATGCACATGTCACAGCTGCAACAGAAAATTGACATATGTTTAAGATTTACTCGAAAAAAAAATAAATCTTTAATTCATGAAGATTTGGAAAACTGCAGAAACAATCATGGCTACTTTTATCACACCATCTTGTTGAAGTATTGCTCAATCGCATCTCTCCTGCCTGACACGACAAATCCCCCCGGCTGGAAATCCAATCGCACCTCTGTGTGAGCAGGGAGGTACCGTGACGGATGGCTTGTAAGCGTCCCACCATGTTTCATCGAGCTTCTTTACTCTTTGTCAGGGCCAAAGACGGAAGACTTCCATGCCGCGTCTCACCTTAGGGATGCTGCTATGTTCAATAATTCAGTGGCTGTTGCTCCAGTCCTGTGGAGAGCGCTCATCAGTGACCGGTGAACATCCCTACTGGGCTCCAGCCTGTCAAGCATGTTTTCTCCCCCAGAAGCCCAAAAAGGAAAATAGATTTAACTGTTAATTATGAGATTTTAGCCTTTATTCTTAGTAAAATCTGACTTATATGTCATTATTAGCACAGCATGTCGACACTTAACCTTTTTTTTTTTATCTCCTTCTCTTTTGACAGCTGTTACAGTTCCACTTCATACATGTAATAAAGTTACCATTACCAAATTACCAGTTTGGTAGCCAATTAATTACCAAATTCAAACTCTAAATATCAAGCTTAACTAAGTCATAGTTTTCTGTTTCATACATACCTGAGGTGTCACTGGGTGGAAAGTTATGTAATTATCAGCTGATGATAAAAAGAAAGCGAAGACTATCTAAGAACAAGACACTGTGAATTTGTTTGGTTTACCTAAGTCTTGTCACATTAACGGTTTCAAAACTGTAATGTCTTCAGTGCTGAGCTCATCAAAGAGTGAAAGTCCGAAAAGTAAGGATGATCCTCATAATGCAATATCGCTGATGGCCACTTGGTGCCTTTNACTGTGAATTTGTTTGGTTTACCTAAGTCATGTCACATTAACGGTTTCAAGACTGTAATGTCTTCAGTGCCGAGCTCATCAAAGAGTGAAAGTCTGAAAAGTGAGGATGATCCTCATAATGCAATACCGCTGATGGCCACTTGGTCCCATTTAATTTCATTAACATATTGACATCTTTCTTCATACCCACAGCAATCAGACTGTATAATGCTGCATTACATTCTACTGCATCACCGGAACACACACTCCCATGACAGTATGACCGACAGCTAATTATGCACTTTATTGTATAGTGTATATAATGTATCTTTCATTTAATTGTATTTTTACTTAACTTGTTTCTATCTCCTTTTTGAGCTGCTGTAACAGGGAACTTTCCCCATGTGGGATTAATAAAGATTATCTTATCTTATCTTATCTTATCTTCTTACCAGTGGATGGTGAGCTTTCATGAATTGATGCTGGCTTCTAGCAAAAATAAACCAAAATTGCAGGGTGACTCTAAAGTACTGCAACCAAAAAACAAAAACTAGCAGCCAAATGCCAGATTTATATAAATATGAACTACCTTCCTGTTTTTTTCTCTGTCACATTGAATAATGCACCCCTTTAAGGGGAAAAGAATCCCTTTAATTGCATAAACTGCAATTAAAAACCACACTACCACAGCCATGAAAACACAGATCATAACAAACAGCAGAAAATTAACTAACTGTGGAATAATTTTAATTTCTCAAGCAAGTCTGTAGTTCTTGTTAATCTCATGGAAGGACACGTGTTGCTAATAAAGCTAATCAGAGCTATTCAAGCTTATCAGTAAGTCATGACAGTGTGTTAATGATTCATGGATTTTGCACAACTCTGAAACTCATGCAAATAAATGGGGCTGTTGGATTTATTAGATTAGTTTTTAAACATTTATTAATATGCATCAGAATGAGCTGTAAAAAAACAGCATTTTTCAGGATGAAGTAACTTTTCAGGCTCTCTAATAACAGGTTAAATAAAGTTAAATACCATGAAAAAATGCTCTTTTTTTTCCGTTTAAACAGTTTTTAAGTTCAGGTTGAGTTTTCCGTATGCTAGTATTGTTTCCTGCTTTATTTGGCGTTGCTGTACATGCAGGGTACACACACTGGGATTTTTGGAGAAGCCTTGTTTTCAGGTCTGCACCGACACTTTGTCACATCAATGTGCATATACTGCATATTAATGCCAAAATCTTTCTATTTCTATATGCATCTGATTCAATCAGAAACAACTGCAACAAAAACAAAAAGTTCTTTTAACAGCCTATTTAAGTGGTTGCTGTTGGGGTGGTTCACATCACACAATAAACAATGCTGCTGTCCACAGTGCTCATTGTTGGTGTGCCCATCCATCCGTTGACTTAGAATAAGTTTAGTTTCTATTTAGTTTAAGTTTAGTTTTTGAAACTTCTTGCCCCTGTAAGAAGTTCCATTCATTCTTATCTTAGTCTAGAATCTTAGTTCTTACACCCACCTGCCACCTGCTTTTAACCCAATCCTGGTTACAATAGACTAAGTGCCTATTCCAGCTCCCTGGGAGCAATTGGGGTCTAAGGTTAAGGGCTTATAGCTCAGGGGCTCACTTTTGTTACTAGTTCTCTGTAACCACAAGGCCACCGCCCCCCGACCAGGAACCCTCGCTGAGGTTCCCTACCTCCTGCGGTGGTGACAGTTGATTGTCATCCGCTCAGCTTTTTATTCCACACACCTTTACAAGAGCTAAATCCGTGTTTATGTTTTGCTTGTATTCTTTAAAAGTGCAGTTTGTATCTGACAGCTAAAGCATGCCCTTCAGCTTCAGATGATCGATGCCTTCTCTCAAAGGTTTTATGTCAAAGTCTTGCCAAGGCTGATGGTAAGCCAAAGTTCATCCTCCATCTGTTATTAACTCTGGACCTTTGGCACCTGATCCCCAAGCTACAGGATTTGTATTTTATGGGAAAAGTATAGGAGAAGAAAAGTAGGTAAATGAGGAACTGCCCAAGTAGACTGTCAGGGACAAGACAACATGGTTGACCAATTAGGCACCTCTGGTGAGGTTTGAGTCCTCTGGGGTTTAACAGTGTTTCATGGAAAGTTGGAGGTTAATGTGCAACTGTAGAGAACACAACAGATAAAACCTTCTCCACTGGATGCAACCTGAAAAATCAATAATCTGCTTGGCTCACCTCAGGCTGATTCATCCTTTCAATACTGCTTGACTGACATGGTGGTCAGAAATTTCTAGCCCCACCGTTATAAAGTTTACTATACATTACAGCTTACTTCCACAGTGGTGATATTGAACACATGGGAAGGGAATTGCCGGTTCAGACATTTTATAAGTCTGTTGGGGTACATTTAATTTCCCATGTCTTAAAAATGGCTTCTTTGGGAGTGAGGTTAATTCTTAATGTTCGTGTCTTCTTTTCCTGCTGCCCATACACACATTTTGTGGCCTTAGAAATAAAGAGTACATCCCATTCTCCCATTGTCCTTTTGGGAATGGAACAGTCTCATCATCTACCTTGCAACATTTATGTGCCATCCCTTCAAACGAGGCTAGCAGCCAGGAAAACAACCAGCAAGGGAACCTGGCAGGGCTCCTTGTTGTTATGTCTCGCCTGCCTCATGCCTTGTTAGCTGATTCCATGTGGAAGAAAAAGGGAAGGGAAGTGGAAAATGAGGATGAAATTGTACTATAGAAGAAAAAGAAAATACCATCCGATTAGAGCAAAAAACTTTTAAAAGCAAATGGAAAAGAGTTAGATACAGCTCATATATGCTATCAAGTGAATATGCGTGTCCAAGCTTTTCACTGGACTGATGACGAGAGCCAAATTATGTGCCGCAGAATGTCAACAGTCCAACCGCAGCATAACACTAGGAATCGGAAAGAAGCTTTGTTTTCGCAATACTGGCCAAGAAAAAGGGTGGCAACCCATGTCAAGCATTTGCACCGAACAATGCGTGAACAACTGCACATTCATGATAACCACTGCTTTGTTCTCTCGCAGCTGCCGATCTCCCTCTGTAGATAGGAGACACATAAAGCAAATGAAAACACACACATGCGCTTGGGCTCTTTTCACCCCAGTCCAGCAGTGTTTTCTCAGTAGAGAGCTGAAGAAACAGCATGATCTAAATAGCTCATTAACTTTTGATGACTGGGTCCTTCGGCTGTAGATCTTGAAAGCAAACGGGAGCCAGACTCCTTATGGCTATTGATTCAGCAACACCCCTCCCTCTGCACGTCCCAAGGAGGGCTACTAGGAACACCAAATAATTCATGGCAAGAGCTGTGCTTTTGCTAATGACTGATTGGGACAATGAGTGTCCTGCTCTATTTTAAAAGCACAAACCACATTTGTTACAACATCTCTTACAGCTGTAACACATTACTGATACGATCACACTGAGACTAAAATAGCCCAGACAAGCACAGTGTAAGTGTTGGAGGAGAATGGTGTATTTAAATCACTGGTTCTAGCATTTGTAATTGGTTTCCAGCTAGGCCACTGGTTCTCAATAACTCTTTCTCATGAATCCTTAAAATTAAAAAACTTGACTACCACTGCTTGTGTCCAAGAGTTGTCCACAGTTTCAATAGGCTTTAATCCTGGATTGTTTTCAGTTTGGTAGCTCAGGGTATGACTGAAGAAATTTGGCTCTCAGGAATGATTTGAGCATCCATAAAAATCTTTTTTAGTCAATTCAGGGTGGTAAATTCATTTAAAATCTGAGCACCAGCAGGGTAGATGGTGCTGGTCTGTACAGCCATTAAGTACGTTGTAACTTCTTCATTGTTCCTTATGTGGGTTGCATATCAGTTATACTGCTCAACTCTGCCCCCAGTGGTACTACTTTCTTTGCTCTGTTAGGCTACGCACCCACAAGGACCCCAAATATGGAAAAATTATGCACGTAACTGATGCTGAAGACACACGAAATGCTCTGTATTTGTCTTTTGCATAGAACATAACATGGACCTTAAGTGCAGATAGCTACAGTAAATCACCTGGGGCTCAAATCCCTTGTCTTCTCGGTCCAAGATTTTGACATTGTGGTCCTCAAAAATGTGTCTTATTTCATTAAGATGCAGGAAAAGGCCAAGTCCTGGCCTGATGAGTTGTTTCTCCTGTATTCAGCCGTCCATCTGTTGAGGATTGGATTCCCTAATGCAGAGCTCATTGCAGTCCATACTACACTAAACTGCACATACACTAGATTGAATTTTTGAGAGTATGGAGTCCGGTCCTTGGAAAAAAAAACTGATATTTGGAGTTTGTTAAAAAAAAATTCAGTTTTTCAGATGTTCCTGCCACATAAGGGTTGACAGATATTTGTTTTATATATGGGACAAAAGGAGTGAAAAGTATTTCTACCAAAGACAACATAAGTAATACCCACATAAGTAGGTCAAATGTATCTTGTGTTCTAAACCATTTATGGTCTTGACTTTATCGTTAGAGGTGAAGGCTGCAAATGCAAATAAATTAAATGAAAATAAATAAATGAAATAAATGGTTTGTACTGGATATTGGTATTTTGGAGACACATCAGAAATACTGCCATCATGTAGCTACACATTTACTTACTAAACTTGATGTTGAAATCTATTCAGTTTTATTTCCTGCATCTAGATTGGATTTGAAGCAGCTCCGGACGTCAGCTCTTTGGTCCAAATGGGCTTTGCACAGAAACCCCCACGAGAGAACAGTTTAGACACTAAGCCCAGTGTTGAGGTTATTTGCATGAGAGGGAGGGTGGTGGGGGTATGGGGGGTAATGCTTTTGATGGAATACCAAACGGAAGTGATGTATGTAAATTTGGATTAAGGGGATAAGGTCCCTGTCAGCTTCAATAAGTATTGTTGCCATTGTGCATTTATGTGTGTATCTGTTTATGTGCAAGTGTGTTTGCGAGTGTGCCGGACAGCTGCTTTAGGCAAAAGAAATACATATAAATGAGCTCTTTACCTGCAATATCACTTCAATTAAAGGCTTTCCTTTGGCAAACTCATAACTGTCTTTTCAGGGAGGATACTGGAGTGTGCGTTTGTGTGTGTGGCAACACTCAGCAAACATATGTCTGTCTCTGCCTGAGGGAAAGAATAGTCCATACTTTTAAATCACACCTTGAAATGCTTGATGACTGCAGGCCAATGGGCTCCATGTCTGAAGCTGATAGTGCCGCTCCATGACTCAACCTATATCTGGCGTTATGTTTCTAGCATCACGTTCTGCGTGGCGCCAGGGGAGAAAGACCAAGGGACCAAGGAAAGCACTGATAAGCCGTGGAGCTAGTCTTGTAGAGGGTCAGTGCAGCAGAGATAGGGCAGCTACATGGCAAACGGAAGCCAAGCGTGACCACTTTTTTACTCTTTCGCTCATTCGTCTTTCCTTTCCGTCTCTCCACCCCTCTGGTCATCTTCAATATGGCCTCGTTATCTCACACAGCACTGATGGCTGCTCTGTGTATGCGCTTGCATTTGTGCTCCTATTTGTGCATGAATTTGTGCACACCAGCCTGCCATCTCGTCATTCCTGTGTTCAGTTTCCCTAAACATAATGTCAGCTACTGTTGTGGACAGCATCAACGAACACAGAGGCATCTTTTCAGCATGAACAAAAAGTAAGGATGAGACGAAGTAAAGCCTCTGCATCGATTTTACACCCACTCCTCTGCTGCAGCTGTCCTTGAATATAAATGACGGTGTTCCAACCCACTCCTCTCTGCAAGGGCCCTGGATTTCTTTGTGGCTATCATTGTGAGGATCTTCTTCATTTTCCAAGCTTACGCAAACCTGCTCTTTTCTTATCCCCACAGCAACTGCAGGATAGACCTCAGCATCGGCCTCATCAACGAAACTCATTTTGACACCCAAGAGGGAGGCAAACTAAAAGAATTTGATCTCCTGGAGCGAGTTCTCTAATCTTTCCCCAACCAATCCAATGGGGCAGGGACACTTACTGTACAACTCACTCATCTTCAGTGGCGGCTTTGATTCTCTCGCTCCCCTCTGCTGATTTCGCATAATCACACGGTAATGAGGTTGGCTGGGGTGCGCTGGCAAGGTCCCAGTGCCTGGCTAGCTTGCGCTTGGATGTTAAGGGGCTGCAAGGAGGTTTTACTTAAGAAGGGGAGGGGGGGTGAAGGAGGAGAAGTTGGAAGGAGAAAAAGGTCTAGAGCCCCCTACTTTGCAAGCACATTTGTTAGAAATACAATTACACAGGCGCACAGAAGCATACCAGACCCCACAATGATTTCTCCATTCTCCAGCCGCTGGAGCGGCTAATTTCCTTAGCAGCTAAGTACTTATAGATTGCTCTGTAACAGAAGCTTGTGACAATGGAGCGAAGCCCAGCGGACGAGGGCAATGTATCGCATGATTGTTTCTGCCACATATCTGCCACATAGTGAAGATTGTTCTCATACATGAGTTGCATTAACATGTTACACACTCAGGCTGAGAGTCTGCGGAAAATAAAAAAAGTGGAAATGACAGGAGATGTCTCAGTAGGTGATGTAATCGAATACAACTAAAAAGATAAAAAGATATCAGACTGGTTTAATTTTAAACAGCCAGTGACGGAAAAGAATTCATTTGATTTGCTAAGGTACTTCACATATAGTTTTAAGATACTTGTATTATGTTGTTTTGAATCTCATGCCACTAGATACTTCTAACAGTAAGGGACTGGAGCACTCTGACTGATTCAGGTTTAGCAGTGCAAACAGACCATCATTTCAACACTACTTTGTCTTCATCAGAGTCAAAATCATTTGCACTCAAATCAATCATGCCACTCCAGTTCTCTTGTTTTCCCTTTGCTGTCCTTGGGCTGAAACCACTAGACTCAGCTGGATACTGTTAAAATATGAGAGCTGTTTTCTCATTGAAATCCATAAAAAATCACAACCTCTTCCCACTGCTTAACACATTGAGACTGTGTAATGTGTTAAAATTACATGTTAGGTTTATGGGCAGCAACAAGCTTCTTCTTCATGGTTACCAGAGTATTTTTTTGACTTAAGTTACACTGCATAGATCATGTTTGAGCTTATGGTGAATCAGGCTAATAATGAGGCAATAAAATAATTGTGGCAAGTGGAAATCAGTCATGCAGCTGTGCCACTGTTGGCTTTTAAAGAGGAAATTTGAATATCCATCATGATAATGTTGTTAATAAACACAATACAAGCCAATTTCTTCTGATATAGTGTAAAGAAGTTTCTTACATTCACTTTGCAGAAGAAAACTTTGCCTGCAGAACATGTCATGAACCTTGTTCTGCTGGATTAAAACTACTATAATACACAAAGAAAATTAAGAAACACAAATTAAGNTCACTTTGCAGAAGAAAACTTTGCCTGCAAAACATGTCATGGACCTTGTAAACTACTATAATACACATAGACAATTAAGAAACACAAATTAAAAATGAAATACATACTGGCCTCATCCTTTTTCATCATATTTCCATCTGTAATATTTGGCCACTACAAGCAGCATGAGGAGTGAAATAGTGCTCATAGTGGTATTAAAACATCAAAACAAATGTTAAGATTAAGTGTTTCATTTAAGTCATAAAGGTTGAAGATGGAAGGTTGGGGTAATTGGATGGAGCAGCTAAATGCAGCACAGGTCTGTGTGAACAGATAAAAAAGATCTCGATATTATTTTTGCTGTGCCATAATCACTGTCATAGACACCATATTCTAGGTTGCCATAGCTACATGTAAGTTAATTTAAACCTAGCTGCCTTTAGGCCGTAACATTAAAATTGTGTTCACTGATGGCATCAGTCATTTTTGGGGGGGAATCTTTTATGGAATTCATTTATCTAATTAAGTCTTAAAGTTGCTTCTAAATAAAATTCACCTGTAAGCCAGTGTTTGTCCTTTATGTTGGCTTTTTTTCATCCATCAGTTTCACTTATGATGCACTCAGTACAGTGGTAATAGCCATGTTTGTGGCTTTGTAGCTTCGTGGGTTTTTTGTGTGTGTGTGTGTGAATGTCTCATAACATCACAAGTGCCAGACATCACACTGAGGGTGGACATGAAGTGATGGACTGCTGCAAGCTACTGTCATACTCCACAGGGGGTGTCGTTTGGCCGTCGTGCAGTGTTGCAGAAAGCAAGGCATCACCACTCATGTCATTAACCCTTTACGTGTGGATGAGTTTGGACACAATCACATCTCATATCAGCCTCTGTTGAGGTCACTGTTGCATCACTTGTAATGTATTGTAACGGTTCAATGCAGTTGAGTGTGTGATATCTATTCTGTAGGGGTGCTAATTTAAGCTGCATACACATTCATTCAAGCCATTAAGTTCATTTTTTTCTATAGCATAAATATATACAGCTGTTTTTCATATATCGGTTGTGTTGGTTTCAATTTGTAGCTTATATGAAAATAGCTTTAACTAATGGAAACTTTTAACTTCCTCTTTCAGTCGTAATACTTACATTATGTCTTTTGTGTTGCGACTCAAAACTATGTCAGAGCGTCAGAAAACAAGCAAGCACACACGAAAACGTTTCATAAAGAACCAATAAAAACACTTGTGACTTTTGATTTTTCTTTTTCTTTTTTTTTTTTTGTTTTGTTATATGTTTTGCAATGTGTTTGTGTGTGCTTGTGAAATGTGTGTGTGTGAGTGTGTCGGTTAATAATTCATCATTACCTTACTTTTTTTCTTATACTTTTAGATATTAATGTTCACAAGATGACTTCTTTAACACATATTACATTTATTTGAACCTATTTAATTATGTGTACTTTAGCTTCATGTTGAAATCGCATTTCTAATGATTTCTAACGAAGAAAGAAAAAAAGACTTTAGTTATTGCACTGATTTAAGAGGCCACCACCCAACTCCACAACCAGTCCAGCCTACCCCACTGACCTGCTTTCTCAACACAGCAGATGACGTTTCCTCTGCCTTGTTCTGTTTTCTCCTCTTCTTCTCAACACACACACTTGCACACATGGGGGTGAAGTGCGGAAAGGTCTTGTGGGTGCTCATCACACACACTTGACAGAAGCAGTGCTCTTGGCAAAGGAGGAGCTATGATATATGAAGATGGCCACTTTGAGCCTGCGACACACACATGCACACACACTGCTCATCAGCCCCCTGCCCTACAACCAGCTCTTGAGACTCTCATAGTGACATATATGGAACACATGCAGACTGAAGCCTGTTAAATATTCATGTCTCGTCTGTGTGTCTGTAAATCGGCTGACAGAGTTTGTGTGTGCAGGTGTGTGTGTTTGTTTTTATGTTCATGATGGGGATCAAAGCTTGACTGGACACCAGTGTATGAAAGCTTGTTGTAAAGATAGGGAAAGCAATTTATTACCTCTGGGCTGAAGTGATTTAAATAGTTAAGTCTTGGCTTTAGGGTTAGGTATTTATTTGTGATGGTTAAGATTAAGGGTAGGTGTAGGTTTTTTTCTATATTGGTATATAATTGTGTGCTTACTTTTGTTACTGACACCTTTTAATGTGTATAATCTTGGTTTTTCCACAATCCTAACAGCAGTGAAAACTATTTTATATATTTTATACATTTACTTAATGTACGTTTTTGCAAAAACGTGGGTGAGACTCTGTTAGCCCAGAGCAGCATAAGACAAAAAAACAGCAACAAAACCCAAATTTCAACATTTTTAAAAAATACAAATGCATGCAAACTCTCTCCATACAACAACACAAAAGACACAATTTTGCAAAAAATTGCTTGACACCTGGGAAGACATACTTTAGAAAAGACTCAAACTAAAACAAAACATAATACACATAAGCATATGACATTTAAACGGAAGACGAACTCTGAGATGGTTACCATGATTTTTGTGTCCTTACAGCAATAATCAGTGTATTCGACCCAAGATGAAAAAACACATTTCCTTAAAAGCAAGATGCTGAACTCCTACATTGAATAAATTCAGCTTTTCTCAGTCTTAACAATGTCAAAACTGCTATATATAGGGCAACAGTGTAATTTAGAGCTTAACATGTTAGTTATACGGCAGCCGCTTGCGCTGCGACAGGGCAGCACTTTAACACACTATTTCAATAGAATATAACAAAACAGCTGTCATCTCTGGATATGAATGTCTGTATTTGTACCATTTTCAAAATAACCTTTGGGTCCATGCGAGTCTCATAAAAGACACTGTTTTAATAAAAGCTCTTGCCTAAAGGTCTATCTCAATTCTGTAATGTATGGTCGAGAGTCTAGGCCTATTTGCCGTTATAACTCTTCAATCTAATCAGAGGATAGGCCACTTTTGGAGTGTTTGGAGAAACCACTTGTACCCACAGGCAATCAACACCTCATCAGAGGGTCCCCTCTCATGTGGAGAGAACAGGGCACAAGGCCCAGCAGTGAAGAGCACAATTTTACCTCCTTGTCTTTCTTTCCCTTTCTTCTTCTCTCTCTACACCCTGTATCGTGTCACTGTTGTCTTTATTTGGTGTGTTATTTATCTTTAGAAAAATACAAGCAGTATAATTTTGTCTGATACAAGTTCTTTCTACATGCAGCACAGCTATGCAGACTAAATGTAGGTATACTTACTTTAGGCTGAATTTTCTAATTTCATCTGACATGAAGCCTGGATGAGCTGTGAACGGCTGGCCATGCTTAGGAGTCAAAATTGAATTGGAAAACCTATTTTAATGTGCTGAAAAAGAATCAGTTTTGCATTAGTTGTAAGTGGAATCACAACCTAAGAAAGTGGATGTCATTTGTCTTTGTTTTTTATTTTAACGGGAAATTTGTGGAGCTTGGAAAAAGATAAATAAATAAATAAAACATAATAACATGGTATTTGATAGCAGCTGCATCCAAACAAGTTAAAGAGCTATATGATTGACAACTGAATTGTTGTGTTCACATCCAGTAATTGGAGGGCACAAATTGCTACCATCACATATAACGCAGCAAAAAATGCCTGAAAAGAGCAAAAAAAATTCTCAGAAACCTCTCAGTTGTTGAATGAACACTTAGCGTGAGCTCCACTGGGAGAAGTACTGTACATCATGGGCTCAGACTCGGATTCAGTTCAGTTCTGCTGAGAAAAAATAATCTCCACTTTCCCCACTGTCACCCACTAGCTGTGCATATCTCCACTCCAGCACATTGATCTGCTCCTGAGACATAACAAGGGGAATGCATGATTTCTGCTGTCTGTGAATTGTCCTCCACCTGTTTCCCCACAATTCCTGTCAAGCGAGACAGACGGAAATAAAAAGAGGGTGAGAGAGGTAAAAGTGAGAAAAAAGAAGATGTAATACACAGAGACAGAAACACACTAATGATGTTGTCAGAAATCTTGCAAGTCTTTGAACACACTCCCAGTTGTGTTTGTGAGTGTGCTCCTGCGTGCACATGTGCGGACCTACACATCATTGTATAAGACAGGCGCTCAATCACTGTCAAGTGGCAAATTTGGAAGGAGAGGCAGCTTCCTACAGTTGCAACAAATCTAAAAAAAAAACCTTTTTGTGTCTGTCAGTCTGGGAGTCTTTCATTTTTATTCCAAAGACAGCCAACAACATCAGACCTAACGCTATCCTTTTTATCTTGTAGAGCATAAATAAAAGACAAACAAATTGGTTTAGTTCTTCTCCATCACTGGATCACATGATCCAATATTTTGGTGCAAACATTTGATTGGAGAGTACCGGTATGTGGATCTAAAGTATTGTTCAGGGGTCAAACTCCATAGTAAATCCCTTTTTTGTATTTCAGTCACACACAATGCTAAGTGTGGGAGTTTTGCTTTTATACAGTGTACTTAATTAAGGTGTACTTTTGGTGCACCTCCATGCATGCTCATCTTGAGCATGCATGGAGTGGTGGATGACAGTGGAAAGGAAAAAAAAACTATTTTTTTAACAAGAAGGAAAATCCCTGGCCGAGTCCGGCTCAGGGAGATGCCTTGAACGGTTGGGGTGGAAAAAATCAAATAGAGACCAACAGGCACTGAAACTTTATGCCAAGGAGATCTGCTGATAGAGGAGAAATACAAGTTAATGAACTTTCATAAGTTTATATATGAAAAATGAATTTTTGAGAGATGCATAGCATAGCAGCATGCAGCATATCTAATATATGACTAACCACCACTAACTATAAGATTTTATCAGGTTTTAAGACTGATCTTAAAGGTAGAGCGGAAGTCTGCCGCACAAACTCAAGCTGGGAGCTGGTTCCATAGGAGAGGGGCGTGAAAGCCAAAGGTTCAACCTCCCATCGTACTCTTAGAGACTCAGAATCACAAGTAAACCTTCAATCTGAAATCCAAGTGCTCTGTTGGAAATATGTGGAAATATGAGATCTTTGATGAACAACGGTTCTTGGTGATTGGGAGCTTTATATGTGAGCAGAAGAACTTTAAATTTAGCAAAGCTACAACATTTTGTATCAGCTGTAAACCTTTCAGGGCATATTTTGGATAACAATAATAAGGAACTGTAGTAGTCCAAAATGGAAATAACAAAAACATGGACTAGCTTTTCTGCATCACTCTGAGATGGGATGTCCTTAATTTTAGCAATATTACATAGGTGGAAGAAGGTGGTTCTAGAAACCTGTTTTATATGCAAGCCAAAGGACAAATCCTGGTAAAAAAAAAATAACTCAAAGGTTCCTCATTGCAGCATTGGAAGCCAGATTAATATCATCCAGAAAAATTACATTGCTAGAAAAATTTGTCCTGAGTTTTTCTGGTCGAAAAACAACAACGTCTGTCTTGTTTGAATTTATGACAAAAGTCAGAGTCATCCTGGTCTTTATGTCTTTTAACACATCTTTAACAAACTGATGAGATTCATCAGGCTTCATGGATAAGTAAATCTGAGTATCATCTGCATAGTAATGAATGTTTATACCATAACTCCGAGAGCTTTACAAAACAGAAATGGTCTAAACATGAATCAGGTTCTAAAGACCTCTAAAGACTTCTGTAGATGAGACATCATCAATAGTGGGAAGGATATCATGGATTATCTCTCTAATCAATTTGTTTATGAAGAAACTCATGAAGTCATCACAGGTGAGAGTTAAAGGGATACGTGGCTCAGTGGCACTATGACTTTTAAGGCCTATTTATGCTCGACGCAGAAGACAGATATGTAGATGAACTGACAGTTTTGTCCATCCATTTGTTTTCAGGGAGCTTAGCTGTCTGTTGCTTGATGCAGAACTCGGAGCAATACGTCCGGAAATCGCATCAGCAGTGCTGTGCAGAATAGATTGACATGCGACCAGGGAAAGAAAAAAAAACAGAGAAGAAGAAAATGAGGAAGGGAACAAAAAAGAAGAAGAAGAATGAAGACAAACACAACAACCCTATAAATTTTATGAGCTTGAAGAAGGACTATATGTGAACGTTCAGGGTGTGTTGGGCAGTTGGAACTTGATAGCGATGCATTACCGCTGCTGAACGGTGTCTGAAACTGATGTCGGCCTGTGAGAGTGAACTGTGAATTTAGCACTGTCCGCTAGTGGACGAATTGACTTTGGTGATACAAAACACGCATAGAAGTAGAGGTTGGCGACGTATGACAACGTTTGAAACAGACATTACTATTTACTTACGAAAGGGAGCATAAATGGGCCAAAACCTGGCTACAGTGCTGAAGGGTTCTTGTTCTACTCTATCAATGATTAATAATAATCTGTTTTAGCTTTCTTATATACTATCAAACTTTCTTTTCAGACTAAGTGAGACTTTTCGACCAGATGAACCTTCCTTTCTAACTGATGCCCGCATTAAAACATGTTGCTTCTTCTGAGTGGTTATCGTCTGTTTTAGAGGAGAAACGTTGTCTAGTGTTGTAAACATTGAAGGAAGACCCGTTCAGAGACCGAATTGTCTGTCACGTGACAGAGAGACACCAATCCTAAGGCGAACGTACTGCACGACAAACAGCCTGAATGATGAACGAGACCGAGAACGTGCAGCCCGATGTGGCGAGAGGAGGTACCGCATGAAAATGAACGAATCGCTCACTGAGAGGACCCGTTACTCCCGAGTCATATAAAGGATTAGTTCAAACTGAACGAATCGTTTGTGACCGACACATCACTACCATTGTGTAGTCAAGGACAGTAAACACAAAAGGTATTAAGAAATGATTAGGCAAAACAAGGTTATGAGGAAAAATGGTTAGTTCTTCACTACCATTGCCATATAGAACAAGATCAAGAGAATAATTATGAGAATAAGTAGGTTTTTGGACATTTTGTTAAAAGCCAAATGAATATAGTTTAGAATTAAAGGGAATATTTAGGCAAGGCAAGGCAAATTTATTTGTACAGCACATTACATGTACAAGACTATTCAAAGGGCTTTGCATAAAACATTATAAGCATTACAGCAGAGTGCAGGAAGCAGTAACAAGCGCATTAAAAAAACTTTAAAAATAAAAGAAATTAAATGAAAGCAAAAAGAAAAAAGCTAAAATGAAATAGATAAAAATCCAATAAATAAAGTTCTACTCTGAGGAATTAAAAGTCGATAAAAGGCCTCAAACAGAAAAGTTTTTAACCCTGATTTAAAACTGCTGCGAGTTTCAGCAGGTCTGCAGTTTTCTGGGAGTTTGCGCCACATGTGAGGAGCATAAAAGCTGAACGCTGCCTCTCCATGCTTAGTTCTGACTCTGGGAACAGAAAGTAGATTTGACCCTGATGACCTGAGGGATCTGGTTGGTTCATAACAAACCAGGATATCCTGAATGTATTTTGGTCCTAAACAACTCAGTGTTTTGTAAACTGACAGCAGGATTTTGAAGTCAGTTCTTTTAAAGACAGGAAGCTAGTATAAAGATCTGAGGACTGGAATTATGTGATCTATTTTCTTGGACTTAGTGAGGACTTAAGCAACAGCGTTCTGGACTAACTGAAGCTGTCTGATGGACTATTTAGGGAGACCTGTGAGGACAGCGTTACAGTAGTCCAGTCTACTAAAGATAAATGCATGGACAAGTTTTTCTAAATCTTGCTGAGTCATCAGTCCTTTCATCCTCAAGATGTTCTTTAAGTGATAATAGGCTGATTTCACAACTGTCTTAATGTAACTGCAAAAATTCAGGTCCATGACTACTCATTGATTTCTAGATTGGTTGTTAGTTTTGAACTTAGATCTTTGAAAATGATCAAGCTGACAGTTTCATCGTTAACATGAATGTTAAAGTTACCTAGTACAATGACTATATCAAAATTCTGCATTAAGTCAGACATCTGAAAAATCAGTCAGAAACTCTGAGTGAGGTCGAGGTGAAGGATGACATGCGGCTAAACATGTCGACACTGGTCCAGAGAAAATTAAGGAGTCCAACATGGTTTTGGCAAAATCTCACACCAATGCAACATTAATTTTAGTGACCTCCTCAGCAGTGTGTCATTGAGTAGGTAAAATCTATTTGAAATGTGGACAGGTTGGTGGCAAGCCAAGGGCTTAAGCTTGAGGCTATGCTTCCTCCTGACCATCACTTAGTTGACCTGGGGCCCCGGCTGCGTAGGAGCTGCTAGAGAACATCTAAGTAAGTTAGCTTCTCTAGGTGGCTCTGCACCGGCTACAGAGGACTGGCTAGCTACTGGATTCTTTCCCATGGTGCAGAGCAGAGCTTTCAATTCGCAGAACCTCGCCTACAAAGCTATGAACAAGCTACATCTGTTAACGTAGCATTATCGTTAAAGGAGTCAGAAGAGTATATTACCCCAAATTCAGCCATTCCAAAAGTGGCTCTAGTGAGCTCTAATAAGAACAGGCTGTTTCTGTGTCTGAACTATTAAATGTTACTGAGTGGTGCCTGTCCACGCCCTTCTCTGGGAGAAGATCAGCCTTTTGCTGATGCCCGCTCTGTGATTTTAGAGGTCACGCTCAGCTTGAATTGGCGGGGTGGGGAGCTATTTCAGCGGCAGTATCCACTATAAGAGGCAGTGGTCATTTCCCTTTGTGAGGTCACAAAGATCTCAGACTCACCTGTTTGAGCACACGTTCACTAAAAAGTGGAGCAAGCAAGTGAAAAAGGTAACAGAATTTTCTCATATTCGGGCCTCATAGACAGGCTATGAGCGCAAATTTATGAAGCCAATGCCAAACTGAAAGCTTTTGCAAATGCTCTCTAATATAGATCCCTTCCCTTGGACCAGCAATCATTTATGGGTGATCATTAGTGCTACTTTTTCTTTTTGAACTCTACCTTCTCTTTCCAATTTTGCTGTCACTATTCTCATTCACTGATCTCCTTTTTGTAGTCGGTGAGCCAGTCAACCCCTAATATCTGCTCTTTAAAATTCATTGAAATTCATTTGTCTCCTTGCTTATCAGATGTCGTTTATGCAGCTCTCCCAAACTAGTTGTGTGAGGTGTCTGATCTAAGGTTTCCTTTAACCATATCTCAATCCTGGTTTACTACCAAAAACAGCATCTAGATTCAGCTAGTCAAGTCCTGTTTCCTATATTTATTCATCACAAGCTTAAATATTTTATTACTTGACCTTATGTGCATCAATAAATATTGTCCTTCACCTTTAAATGATCTTCCTTTATTAAATTGCTTTTACTGGTGGCTCTGCCATTACTCATACTTATCTTGTTACTGCAGCTTATTTCAGCATGTACATCACTTTGATTTAACACAAAATAAAGATAAATAAAGATCAACATTAACCAGAAGGTTCCTGACTTTCTTGCCAAATAAAAGCCATCCTCTTGAAGTTAATGTCACTATTGTTAAGACCTGTTGGCTCTGTGCTCATTTTGGGTAAGAACATTAAGTTAATTCATAAGGAAATGTAAACATAAACTTGGTGACGTTAGCATTCAGTTGTTAGCATCCAGCAAATAATTTGTTTTCATAAAACACACAGTATGCTCAGATGCTGTGTTGCTGCATGTCTTTTTGGTTAACAGAATCTGTAGTTTTCAAAAGTAAAGCTAAATATTTTTCCACGTTTACCTTTTTTCGGATTTCACCTGCTCAACAGTTCAGGGCTTCTCGTATTTGTTTTGCTTCTTATTGAGATATCCAGATGTTTTCATTGTTATGGTCTGGACTGCGAGCAGGCTGGTTGGACTGTTTAACTGGAAATCCCTGATGTGTTAAGAAAAGCATGATGTGGTTAGGCATTGTCTTGCTGAAAATAGCAACGTTTTCCTTGAATAAAACGTACTTATTTGCAATATGTGGATGTAGTGGTGAACCAAACGGGTGTTCCTGAGTCTCTGTTTCTTGTCCCTGCATAGATTTCTCGAAATTCCGTGAATGAATGGGAATGATTAAATCCCTGTATTAATTATCGTTTTTACATTGAGAAAAAAGTTCATTATGAATTGGTGAACTCTTTCTTCTCTCAGACTCTCAGCGATGCCTTCTTTAAACAAAATCATATTCTTCTTTCCCAGCTGACTTAGGACCTGTTAAGGCAGTTACATACTCCACGAGAAGCGAAAACTTTCTTGTTCTCAAGGCCATGAGAACAAAATTATGTCAATTTGTTCTCGCAGACGTGTTTGGGGACAGCTTGCAGCTTGTTCTTGACGCATCAACTTTCTTCAACAAAGGGCTCCAAGAAGTATTGTGTGATTGTTTGGACATTTGAGGTGGTCATGGTTAACAGAAAAGCATGAAGCAGTAAGTTGTACTTCCACATTTCCGATGATGTGAGGTTGAACGGATTGCCTAAACATACGAAAATGAAGACACGTGGTGTATGAAGTATTAAATCACTGGGTCAGTTGTTTATTGCACATTAACACACAGACATCCCACCACAGTAATCCTTGCCCCTTCGAGGACAAAGCTTCTCATGGAATATGTATAAACCAGGCCAAAAGACTTGTACTAATGTTACTGTTGTTCTGAAGATAAAACCATCTTCATTATAAATACTCAGTTACCACCATATCTTTCTTCTTAATATTGAGACCTGGTTTTCATAGTCTTTTAACACCACTGAGAATATGAATAACTCCATAGAGAAACACAGCCTAAGAGGATTTTTGTAATAAAGTCACATTTTGACTGCATTTAGTAAACAAATAAGGTAGCATTTGGTGGTTGGAAGGGTTAGGAGATGCCAGTCAGAGACTAAAGGCTGAGATAACTGAGTACAGTTTTCTGTGTCATGAATGATTATGTGGTTGCACTGCATCATTTATGTCTACTATGTAGACTTTACTTCTAATAAGAGTTTTAGATCTTCCTTAACTTCCTAATAATCAGTCTCGAGTGATTGGTCTTAACAGGAAAAATATGATTTTAGCAACCACAGCTGCTGGCTGTCAGCTAACCAAATATGCTAAATGAGTATCTTGTTGCAACAGAACAAAGACAACAAAATGCTGAAGATGTGATAATCATCTGGCATGTTGCATCTTTGTGGATGAGTTGTTTGACTTTCCCCGGTTCTGCATCATGCTCACCACCGCTCCCCCTTCGTCATTTTCTTCATTCAGCTTAGAGAGACAATTCCTCTGTTCCTTAATGATGTCTGTGTGGGAGGGGCTTTTTTAAAGCATCAAAGACAAGATACTCAAAGGCGATCATAAGAAATGACTTAATCATTGCAACAGCACACAATCTCCCTGTCTCTCACTATCTCTTGCTTTCTCTTTCGCCTTCATTGACACACATGCACACACACACTTTCTCCCTTTCTGTGTAACTTTGCTAGAGGCAGCGGTTTGGCACCTTCTCTCTTTCTTTAGAACATTCTCGCACTAATCAGTGGAACTCTGTCCTCGCACAGCACACAAGGAGAGTGTGGGGGGGCATGAATAAGGCACCAGGCTCACAGCCAGAATGTCAGCCATGTTCTCTCTTCTATCCACCCCCCAAAAAAACCAAACCCAACCCCTCCCCTCAGAGCTCTGGGTGAGTCTTTTTGGAAACAGCACCCTTCTTTTTGATGTTTGACAACTGAGCGAGAGGAGAGAGAAGAAGGGTTAGGGGAGGTGGCGCGGGTGGTGGTAGTGGGGAAGCGGGGGCTGCACCTTTCATCCAGCGGATGCTATCCTAAAGGAAAAGAAGAGATGTATGTGTGTGTGTGTGTGTGTGTGTGCAAGCCTGAGTGCATATTTTAGGTTTATGTCTGTGTAAGCTGAGGCCACTTGACAAAATTACATGGCAATGCTGTGAAAGATTTCAATTTGTGCTTCTGAAGCAAATCACCAACAGGTATTATAGGTGAGACTTCCAAACCAGCAAAATAATGGAGATTTGTGGTGTTCAAAGCATTAAAATAAGTAAAATGTGCTCGCCTTTAAGGTGGAATTTAAAAAAAAAGGCTAAAGCAGCTGAAACAGGCATGTTATTCTCTTCCTTTGCATTCGATTGCAAATGCAAAAGCCAAATCATCATGACAAAAACATAACTAGAGAGATATAGTCCTCCCAAATCAATAAAAATGTGCAGAAATATCATTAAAAAATAGGATATAACAAGGAAGATTTAACAAAACAGGGCCTGTGTGTCTGTACATGTATGCACACCCACACATGTGATGCTCTGAGTCAAGAATGTGCAGTAATGAACCTCATAACGGTGTACAGTAATGCACAGTAGGTGTGAACACATGTGGGTCACTAACAGAGAGCCAGAGACAGCTGAAGTCCCATGTGTCCTTGTCCCCGCATGGAGGCTCTTGTCAATGTGCAGCAATAGGTCTGTGATCTCCCTCCCTCGCTGGCGCACCAACATAAAGCCCCCTCAGGCTCCTTCTCTCGCCCACCTAAGGTTTCAAGGTTGCTGCTCTGCTGTCACAGTCTGACTGATTCGTTTTTTCCTTTTCTCTGCTGTGAATAGAGCGCTCACCTCCCCCTCACTGACTTCACTGTAAGCTTATCATTATGCCCGGATCAGGCTTTGGTAATGGTGTCTGCAAGTCTATTCCATGGTACAGAGTATTTCTTGACGGCACATTAGACAACTGCTATATGTTTGGTGTAAAAAGTTATATTGAAATCTGATCTCTATACAGAGTATATGGAATAGAAATCACAACATACAAANATATTATATTATATTATATATATTATATTGAATCTGAATTCCATATACTCCGTACTCTGTACACAATCACAACATACAATATTTATGAGATACATATATGTAATTACTTCATATTACTGTATGTGTGGCTTATCTTTAGAAATCAGTGAATTTTCATGGACAGTGGTAAACATTTTCAGGATGTGTCTCACCTTGCATCGACAGCACTAATGACTGCAAGAGATTCATGAATGGTGCTTTTCAAAAAATAGAGACCTTTCTGCCTCACTTTCAGATGTGTTAGAGAAAAATGTGAGGAAGCTTTCGTTGCATTTACAGTAATGCAAAATCAACTTCTCAGATCAGCTCCATTCCACGTCCTTTTGAGGGATTATTATCATCTCCCAGGATGGAGGGATGCAAAGAACAGGCATGATTCATCACAATGACTCACTGGGATGCATAACGTTATGCTGGTCCACAGAAAAAATATGTGAATAAAAACTCAAAAGTTCCAACTGCTACATTTTTTAGGCTGCAAAAATTCTACAGAGTAGCATGTATGTACAGTAACATGCTTTTTGCATTGCATATAACCATCACAAAATGGATATTTCACAAACTTTGGATGGTTGTGTTACACTGTGGACTGTGATGCAAAGTTCATCTTCCACTGGAAACCATACTTTTTTAGACACTTTCAATTTCATGTTCTGTAGAAGTTTTTAAAAGCTGAGCCATACATGGTTAAATATTCACATGGAGACCAGGATTAAATCTTGGATACATCGAGATGTTGATTTTGAGAATTCTGAATTGATTTGCAAATGTCTAAAAGTTTAT
>CM047998.1:12037138-12048592 GCA_026261665.1 Melanotaenia duboulayi
ATATATATATATATAAAACAACAAAAAAAAACAAAGTCTAAAATGATAAAATCACCTCACATCACATGGACCAACTTACCCTATGCATACATACAGACACGTAGTGCCACCCCAAACAGCCGGTGCAAGATAGCGCACAACCAACAAAAAGAGAGATGCTGCCATCTGAAGGACCCAACCATCTCCGATGTCAGCTCTCATCTGCTGACATAAAATAAAATAAAAAGTCAATATGATAAAAGCTTCATCTAGCTGTGAACCACATACTGAGATCAACAGCTATTATAAAAAATGCCTCCTTCAGCGGTGAACAAAAAGGAAATTATAAACATGCTTAAAAAGGGGCTAATCAAAATAAGAGCAAAGCAAGATCATAAAAACAGGTTGGCGTCCAAAAAATGCAGGAGAACGCCAGCAAAATCATCTTTCCAACTGGACAAGAGGGGGGCGCAGGCGTTCCGTTGGTGAAATAATTGCAGACACTGCACCATGTTGGACGCCATTGTTTTTTTTTAAACAGGAAATACCTACCAGAATCAAAAGAACTCTGTCCTGTTGAGTTTACCAGCCGATACCACCCTTGCTGCCACCTTCAGATTAGAAAAAGAAACTGCAATATGACATGCATACCCCTATGCTTGAGTGTGCGAGAGCACCGACTGTACGCAGAGGCTGCACAAATAAAAATCCAGCTTTAATGTGTTAGAGTAGTGGTTCCCAAACGAGGGGCCAGGCCCCTTCAGTGCAGCCACTGCCTTTACACAAAATGGACCATCGTGTTATTTGTCAAAAAAACGGCACTAATCGCTCACACCAAGACTTGTCTCATCACACAAGCAACAGATAAATGAAAGCTAAGTACGCATGATACATATGTGCAAAGCAAGGCTCCTTCTAAGTCCTTCTCAGTTTCTTGAAATTTGAAACATTTTCTCAAAGATGGACTCACAAATTGAACAAATACAGCTACGGTTGCTATGGAGCGAAAGTGATCTGATTGGCTAACGTTAAACAGGAATTACATCACCACTGCTATGAGCTAGCACGTTGGGATTTGGGAAAACCCAAATTAAACAATGTGTTCAACTTTTTATCTTGTGCTTGAAAATATAGGAATTTACTCAGATTTTCTATAAAATGCTCCACAGAAATGTCTTTCTCCTTGTTAAAGTTTTTTTTCCTTTTTTAAATGAATTCTGATAGCTGTTTCCTGTTTTATTCAAACATGTACAGTCTTCTTTTGCCAAGTTACATTCACTCCCTGTTCTTTATCAGTCACCTACACATCTTTTCCGTCATTCACCTTGCATATATAGACTCCCTTTGTTTCAGTCTTCCCTTGGTAGATCATCTATATTCACTGCAGCTAGCTTTCAGTTAATTTTCTTGCATGATTACATTTTTGTTTGACCTCAGTCTGTTCCCAATTTTTGCCCTACACCTTGGTCGTGATACTACTGCTTGGTCCAAGACCCTTTTTTTTAACCATTAAGTTGTATGTCCAAGTTAATTCAGAAAACATTCTAGAGATTTATTTTTTCTATTTATTTCTGGGCTTCTATCCTATCAAGGACCATGCAAAAGTGTGTGCAAACTGCAGCTGGCTTCCATTGTATCATCCCAGTCTATAGCTTTTGGTATTGGTGCAATCTAAAGTTAAATTATAGCTGCACTGAACCACAGCTCTAAGCTAGCACAGTGGCACACAAATTAATTTTTTTCCAGCTTGCACTCATCAAAACACAACTTCCACCAAAATAACCCAAAGATGTACAAATACAATCATTATTCTCATCAAAAGCTCATCGTCTGCTGACTTTGTTTATGCTGGTTTACCTTCTCTGCCTCATTACTCTGGAAACAAACCTGTCTGCCTGTTTACAGATGGCAGAGCTGAAAATAATCCTCATACACACCCACACACTCTGCCTTCATACATACCCTTTCTTTTGCTCTCGTGCATTTTTCACTCCTACTTTAATAACTGCTCCTGTATGCAGGCCTCAAAACTCCCACACAAGTGCCTGCCGTATGTCTTAAATTTTATAAAAAGTAGGTTGTTTCATTTAAGTGGAATTTCTGTCACAGATGCTGGATGCACCAAATCCTGAAACCACAGGTGTTGTATGTTGGTTCGTTTTTCTAATTAGCTTTAATTAATGCTAACGAGCCTATCATTGAGGAATCGTGTGTGTCGGCACTGTTTAATTACTGACTGAATAAATAAAGTGAAGCGTTAACATGAAGTCAGCACATTGTTGACTGTTTATATTTGGCCAACATACACCCAGCAAATGTGTTCATTTACATACATGATAAGAAAATTGCACTGCATGGCTATTAGCATGTAAATAGCCTCATTCAACGTCTAGCTCACAGAGGCAAGGATCACCCTTCTCAAACAACAAAAGAAATAAGCTTTATCCATGGTGCAAAAGCTGGTTTCGGATGGTTTAAACACAGTTTTGTGGAGCAAGTTTCGACAACAGTTAAAAGGAGGGGTGAGGGAATTAGCAGTGGCCATTTTCACCTCATATCATTTATTCCCTTTCTTTTATTATTCTCTCTTTGTAAGCAAAAGAGAGGGAATGTCACATTTAATATTCACAACCAGCCTCGTGCCAATTCCCCAGAGTTCCCTGGTGCCAGATGATGAGCAGGCTGTCAGGGGTCAGCCGGTAAACCGGTCACCCTCTAGACACCTATTTTTGCTTGGTGGAAGTGACTCAATAACTGCATCAAGCCCCTCGCCCTGATTTCTCTGTCCTGGAAACTGATCGCGATCTTACCCATATGCCTTTGACAGTTACCACCCATCCTTTTTTTTTTCCTACTTTCAAGAACTCTCACTTCTTAGATCCGCGCTGCAGTTTTACGAGTTGGGATTTTATGAGCTTCATCATCAATTTATTTTTTCTTCTTTTTATTCAAACAGAACAGACAGCTTTTTCAGCTCATTTCCATTGGATGCCCTACAGGGAAATGCCAAGTGTAAAGTTGTGTCTATCCCCAGTCGCTGCTCCACTACTTGCACCCATAAAGCAAAATAAAAATGTACTTTAGTGATTTATCAATTTCTGTCCTTAGGGGAAATATAATGTGAAGATGGGTTATCCTTGAAATCTGCTGTGCACAGATGCGGCATGAGTCATCTGTCAAGCAGTGCTGGATGTTTGTGTGCGGTGCCACATGTGTTTTTGTTTGTCCCTGTGATATGATCTGTTAAGTTGTTGCCATTCATGTATGCACTGCAGACAACTCTGCAGACAACAGCGCACCACTTAATTTTCTTTTTCATTCAAACATGACTCCACCTCTATCTTTTATTATCCTCTTCTTCCTCCTTAACTCACTCTCAACATGCGTCCAGATGAAGGAACGCTCTTGGTGACCTGTGTTATCTTTCATCCATTCCTGCTTTTCCTGCCCCTCCATACTATTCACAGTCAGCCCATTATCGTCAGATGGGCCGCCACGTGCTGCTCCTCCGTCCCTCATCGCTCTGATGGGTGGCAACAATAGAGACAGGAGAGCCAAAATGGCAGCCACCCACCCCCTGTCTGGCCCGTCCCTGTGGGGCCAGTCGCATATCGGCCTGGCCAATCTTAATGCACGTTTTCCGCAACAAATTGGCCAGTTTACTTAAGAGTCTGCTGTGGCCCATGAATATTTGATGCGGTCAGGGCTATGGAGTGGAGGGATACAATGACAGGGGCTTATCTTATTTAGCCAGACAGAGGGGGTCGGATCCTGGCCCGACCCAGAACACTCCAGTCCTCTCCTGAGATCGGGAACAACACAATCCAGGAGAAGTAGACAGTATGGAAACATTTTTTATCCATTCGTCCACTCCTTTGAAGTGGAAAAAGCCAAGGTCTTGAAATGTACCAATCACTGCTGCTGGATGAAAACCAAGCTGAGAGCAAAATGATTTTTTTTTGTTTTGTTTTGGTTTGGTTTTTTTTTTGTTACTGTGATTGACATTTGGGAATTTATACAATGGTCTTTTAGCACATTTAATGGACCCAAGAGTGATACAACATACTCCAGTGTGCTCAGTGGAATCACTGAATAAAAATGTAAATTTCATTCCAAATAACAAAAAGACAACATGTTCACAATTCTAAAGACTGCGGTGCCAACAGAAGTACAACGCTCCTCTTACATCTTTTCTATCTTCCTAAAGATGCAGAGATTTGATTGTGGAACCAGACGGCATTGTCCGAGGAGAAATGTGAGTAGAAGTGTAAAATGTATTATTTTTCTTTGTGATTAAATTAAGGAAGGGATGGCAAGGGAAGGAAACAAAGTAAAGATACTTTTCCCAATTATCCCTTCCCCCCTCTTCTCTCTCCATGCCTTCTCTCTGTCCCTCTGGGCTCGGGGGTGCTGTGTGATTTAAAAAAGGCCTCTCATATTGCCTTGGCTGTGATGGCTAGTAATACTGTAGCCTCCAAATCAATGGAGCCTGTCCTAGATTTCGCTGCGGTCTCAACTCTCTCTATAAAGGGATCTGGAGGGCACTCTATATTTTTATTACCTGCAGAGAGAAATGGAGAGGCCAGGACCTGGATCTCATTTCACCCACACACAAACATGCACCCACACACTGATGTGCACAAACGTGGACATGCTGATGCACATGTGATCAAAAGGCATAGCTTGCATGCACATAAACATATAAAAAAAAATGTATGAATGATAACATAAGCAAATACAAATGAGCATTTCAGTGTGCATATGCACTGAGTACCCGAAAAACCTCATGGTTTTAAAAAAACAGACCTCGGCAGAGACTTTCCCTTCACCAGGAGCTCAGCAGACATGCATGCATATACATGCACACACACCACATACACACAGACACACATACACACTGGGGGCATGATGCAAATGCAACTGTGGGTTACACACACAACTCTGCTGACTGTGCACATTGGGAGGCTGCAGCATGAAGGTTTGCATCCAGTTTCTGGAGAGAGGGAATGATGAGGGGGATAAAAACCAGAAATGGGATGTCTTGTATGTTTTGTAATGGCACAGTAAGAAATTCACAAAATTTCACAAAATCCAATAAACATTTTTTTTTTCTCTACTTTGCGGCAGCAAAGTTTTGACTTTTAGGGACAGAACAACAAATCCCATCACATACTTTTGAAACATATGAAATGAAAGCTTCTGCAGATGATCTTTGAAATGCTGCAAAGAAATAGAAACAAAACAAAACATGAATTTCTATTAAAGGCTCATTTATGCCCCCTTTATATACACAAAAACAGGTATGTCAGTCATGTCTTGCATCCTCTATGTTGGTATGTTTGTAAGGCAATAAACCCACAAGAAGGCAGTAGTTCAGAGTTCACTTCTAAGTTCCAAAGTCCATTTCAGACAACAGCAAACACGGTGAAGATGAAGTCTCAGAAGGAGACTTAAATCTTCTTTGTTCCTTTCACATCAACTATACCTTATGGTTTCCGATGGTACTACTCTGTTTGCACTGGGCTACGCAGCCGCAAGAAACCTGGAATAGGACCAAAAAACACACATAAATGATGTGGAAGACAGACAGAAGGCTCCATATTTGTATTTAGAGTAGAGCATTAGTGAACCTTAAGTGGTTTGAAGTGATTTAAATAGGTTGAGGAATCTCACCAGGCTGTGGCGGTATGGACTAACATACTGGTGATTGAAATTCAGTAGAAGAAGTAGTTGACCCAACTAGAAATAAAACCTTGAAGAGAAAAAAATGTAACAACCAGTGTACAGCCACTAGCAGAGAAGAGACAGTTTTTCTTCAGGAATTACTTTAATTTTTTAGAATATCTTGAATGTAATATAATGCCTGAAAAGACAAAGGAGTCACACTGATGACATCATTTTTTTGTTCAAAAGTTCCCTTCAATGTGCACCTCAGTAGAGTTTTTATTATTTCTATAGATCTTCAGAGCCATTAAAAAAAAGAGAAATGGAGTAATGGCAAACTTAATTTCACACCCAGCAGCAGTGCATGCAAAAACTCTGCCAACTTGCCAGCTAACGCTCTTCACCTCTTTGACATCAGCGGGTTAAAGGCGAAGAGCGCTCGTCTTCCCCATGCACCCCATCCACCCACCCAACTGCCAGCCAGCCATCCATCCAGCCAGCCTTCGTCAGCAGCTAATTAAATCTACTGCAATTCATTTGGCCCTAATGTGCTTTTAATTGGATTACAGGGCCAGTCATGGGGTGGGTTCAGAAAGGGGTGAGGAGGACAACGCAGAGTGGGGCATGAGGTGAAGGGACCAGAGAGGACTGACTGTCTGACATGAGCATGAGCGAGGTAACCTTATTATTCTGTCCAAACAGGGCGGACACAGAGGATGGAAGGAAAACAGAGGACTATGATAGGAGAGAAAATGCAAAAGTTTGTTTAACCATGTGGTAAACTCTGCACATAAAGTGTGTAACTATGTAATAGGAGGGGGGAAGAACAGAAAAGGGCTAAAATGTAGCCCTGGTGAAGAGATGACGAGTCTTTGATGTGGTAGAAAAGTTGCAATGTATAGGTATGTTTTGGCATTTGCGAGTAAAATAAGAGCTGGAAAGACAGACAGCATGCAGTGATAGCCAGAGAGGCTAGAAAAGATCAGAAGAGTGAGAAAAGTGACGAGAATGTGGATGGTGAAGAGGAGAACTGGGTTCGGCGCAGCACTGAGAAATGTATGAGTTGTTTATTGTCAGAAGGAGAAGTCCTGAGGGTTTAGGAGATGAAGGAAAAAAGGAGCTGAAATATGAAGCTTTTAATAGTCTTAGTTCTGAATTCACAAGCAAAGAGAAGAAAGAGAAAGATGCTGCTGTTTCACCCTGACCTGTTTAACTTTTTGGAATGAAAGGCCCCACATTTGACTGCTTGCTTGGTATTCAAGTCACTACGTCCAGCAAGATTAAAAGGAGGGATTTTCAAAGAACGGGGTCAATGTTTAATTTTTAGCTGAATTGATAAATAAATTACAGCCGGATCGATGGACTTTTAATCTGCAGCCGCTCTTGACAGGCAGCCAAGTCATGCCCCTCCCCCCCGCCCACTATCTGCAACCAGCATTGGCTGCCTGATTACGAATGAAACTTGTGTCCAGCAGGCTGACCCTTCATCTCTAATGTCTTCCCTGCTTTGAAGTCAGCCTCAAACACATTTAGCACAAATAAACAAGCGCTAACACACATCTACTCACTCACTGGGAGGCATTGATCTGAAGGTTAATGGTGAAAATTATGTTATTTGAGAAGATCAGCGAGAACTGGGTTTGGGTTTGTCTTTTGGAGGCCTTTTTTTGTGTAAGCTGGTTAAGGGAAAGGTGTTTTGTTAAACCATAAAAACTGAAGATGTACAGATTACTTAGCTGGATAGGCGATTAATTTAGGCCTTCTCTGGTGCTTTTCCTCTAAAACTTTGATTAAACAGACTTTTTAAACACCAGTATCTTTGCTAGGAGACGACAGTTCAATTCTTTTCCATTGCCAGTAGTAGCGTGATTAACCTCAGAGCTCTGGGGGCTGTAATACATTCTCCTGTAAACTGTAATCCTTTAAGGGATGGGATTTCTCTGTATCCTACTAAATGTGTGAAACCACACTTCCTAAATATGACAACTTTCTGAGATAGGTCTATATATATTTTTTATTTGACTGAGATACTATCCCTCTCAACTGGACAGAGAGTGAGCTGCCAGCTATATTGCATTCAGGTAAAATTGACCAGGCTTGTCCCTTTTTGTCAGTCAGTTGTTGCTGTCAGTTTCAGAGCTTTCATGTGAGACATTAGTTTCAGTAACATGTGTCTCTTTAAAGAAAATGTGAGCAGTGCTCAATCTGGCAGCCCAAAGTGCATCTGGGTGTTGCGTTCCCATCAATGCTAATTGAAGCTGTAAGCAATAAATATCCCCGGATACGGCAGCGTCGCTTGATGCAGGACTGAATGCTGATTAATGACTTTGCCACTGCACTCAAATGCCAGATGCTATAAGTGTAGTGTAGCCCAGGTAAATTGTTTCGTCACCCGATTTACCTACTTTTTAGAACTCCGTAGCAACTTTTTAAGTGACTATCAAGAAATACAGTATGGAGGTCCATTGCATGTTTTTCCTTATCAGGCCAGGACTCTGCTCAGACCCGGTGCTATGCGCAGGTTCCAGTGGGTTAGGCCCACCCATTTACAAATCAGCCCCTCCCATCCAGGAACAAGCCTTTTTATTTTAATTTGCATAATTTTAAATATAAATTTAATTTATTTAACAGCTATTTCATAGTGGTACTAAATCATCTTAATTAGAATCTGCTCCTGTTTGTGATCTTTCCGCGCTAAGAAAATTTATCTTGAGATAAGTTTACAGATGTTGCATCTATGTGTGTATAATCATATTAGATCTAGCAACAACTTTAAAGGTACATTATGTTCTGTAAAGCTGGATTTATACCATTGCAGCGTCTGCATATGGTCGTTTATGGCATCTCCACTGTATGCGCCGCGTAAGTCTGCAGAGGCTCGGCGCACCTCTTCAAGCGCTGACATGCACCGCTGCCTGCTGCGCCGTCATGCAGAAGTCCTCCCTTGATTGGTTGGCTTGTGATTATGTAACCATACGCCCAAGTGTGACAGCACATTTCACCGGCATCAGCTGCACCAGCCCTACCGTACGCAGACGCCAGGCGTGTATAAATCTAGAATAAGTTATTGTGATATTTAGTGCTAAGTCATTGGTTAGCTCTAATGAAGTAGTAGTAGACTAATACAATGGTTCATTAATAACATGAAAAAAGGAACATGTGTCAGGTGTCAAGTTGCAAGAATCAACCACTTCCAGCAGCTTGGATGATTCCAGCAATGTGACGAGACCTAGCAAGATAGCAACCGTAGCAACCACAGGTGTGTCTCCTGCCTCATCCTCTGTCTCTGCCGGCATCGTCTGCAACAGGATTAAACTCAGTCTGGCTCAACCTTACTAAATGTAGTAAG
Source organism: Melanotaenia duboulayi (assembly GCA_026261665.1). Classification (NCBI taxonomy): domain Eukaryota; kingdom Metazoa; phylum Chordata; class Actinopteri; order Atheriniformes; family Melanotaeniidae; genus Melanotaenia; species Melanotaenia duboulayi. Next base: position 12,046,131 of record CM047998.1, read on the forward strand.
TCACAATTACATGTTTACTGACAGTTTTTTAGTATTAGGTTGTCTACTGCAGATGTTATATCGCTGTTAAATTTCACTGAGTTTAATTAGCTGATTTTGGCCTCAGACATATAAAGTCTGATTATTGGTTGAAATTATTAGACTGACTTTTTAAATGTTAAATATTCTGGTTATATCTTTTTGTCACAGTTGATATCAGCTGGATCCAACTTTAGACTAAGTGTTTTAAAAGTTTTATTTATTTATTTTAATAGTAGAGGAAAATACTTTAATGGTAATATATACCTAATCTGCTTTGATATATGTCAAATATTGAATTATTTATCCAGAATTTGGCCTCTTATAAAGTCAAACTTAACACCGCAATCAATTACCCATTGTTGCTGTGTCCTGATGGCTGGGGCTGACTCAGCTCTTTTCCTGCATCTTAATGAGAAAAGACACATTTTTGGGGACCAAAACGTGAAAATCTTGGATAGAGAAGACAAGTGTTTTAAGTGAGGTGTAAAAGAGCAAAGCAGAAAATCCTTCACTAAACAGAGACAGACTAAGACATCACCTCTCCCCTACCTGTAATTGCATCCTTTCAGCTATCCCAAGGAGATTGACAACACCTATTTACACTTAATCCTAGAGCACTATGTTTGGGATAAATTTCACCTATGGAACATTGAGTTTGAATGGTTACTTACACACCTTTAGTTTTCTAGGGTTAATGTGCATTCACACCAGTCCTTTATAGAACTCTAATTCATTTGCTTGGAAAGCTTGGTGTCATTTGTGGAAGATGTGAATGCCCAATTGAATTCTGACATGTAACAATAAGGACAACTCTGGACTATCTGAATATGCAGGAGTTAGGTTCACTTTGAGTGAAGGAAATGCAGGAAGTGAACTACAACTTATGTGGTAGCAATGGAAGTTGCCCTGCATTAACCAATAGATGACAAGTTTCTTGGTTGTTGTCTTGTCTAGAAACCACATCAGGTGAGGAGAGGAATATGTTACTCAAAAGGTTTAATTTGTTTTGACAGTGTGAAAGCACTGGACTGAGTGAATGTTGCATTCCTAAGTCTGAACTGAACTGAACTAAGTCTCTTTAACACTTGCCCTGTCAGGGGATTCAGTCATNTGAAAGCACTGGACTGAGTGAATGTTGCAATCCCCAACTGAACTAAGTCTCTTTACACTTGCCCTGTCAAGGGATTCAGTCATTGACCTTGTCAGTGGTTTTAATACTAAAATGTTAAATATTAAGAATGCTATTGCTCCTATTAAGGTGAAGGTTGTCTCTGGATGGAAAAAGTCTCCATGGAGAAATTCCACACTGATAAAAAATTAAAAAGTAAGTGTCAGAAAAGCCGAGCGCAGGTGGAGAAAAACAAAGCAACAGGTTACCGGTAATTATGACATGTATAAAGAGAAACTTCACTCTTATAATTTACAACTGAGGGATGCAAGGAAGTCCTATTTCTCTGACATCATTAGCAAAAACTATCATTATAATGCTCGGTCTTATTCACTATTGTTGACAGGATAACAAACCCTCCTGTATTAGTAGTACCTGAACTTTATTCCACCAAGGCCTACAATGAGTTTGCCAAATCCTTCACAGAAAAAAATCCAGAATATCAGTTGATCCATCAGCTGCAGGTTCAACAGACATACTGTTTCCATTGAAAACCAGTTTAAACAACATGACACATTTTAATCCCATTAACTGTAAATATCTGGGTGACNACAGAAAAAAATCCAGAATATCAGTTGATTCGCCATCCGACATCCTGCCCACAGGTTTTTTCAAAAAGGTCTCAAAGACTCTGGAGCCAGATCTGTTGATGATTGTTAACTTATCTTTAATTTTGGATGTCTTCCCAGAACGTCTAAAGACAGCTATTATCAAACCTCTGCTAAAAAGGGACAATCTAGACAAGACACAAATGAGCAACTACAGGCAACTAAATCCTTTTCTAAGTAAGATCATCGAAAAAGCCATTTTTTATAAGCTAAACRACTTTTTAACACAAAACAACTGCTAYGATGTCTTCCTGTCAGGTTTTAGACAGCACCACAGCACTGAGATGCTCTGACCAAAGTCATTAATGACATATGTTTGAGTACAGACGATGGAAAAATGTCAGTTCTACTCTTACTGGACATCAGTGCTGCATCTGATACAGTCAACCACAATATATTACTCAAACAACTGGAGAACTGGGTGGGCCTCTCTGGCACTACACTACACTGGTTTACATCTTATTTAGAGAATAGAAAGTAATTCGTATCAATAGGTACGTATCTGAGCAGACAAGGATTACATGTGGAGTTCCCCAAGGTTCCTTCCTGGGGCCTCTTCTGTTTAACATCTATATGCTCCCACTGGCACTGGTCAAAAAGGACAACAACATTAATTACCATAGTTACACAGATGAGACAAAGATATATATTACAATGTCACCAGT
>CM047998.1:12049527-12065571 GCA_026261665.1 Melanotaenia duboulayi
TTAATTAATTTTATTTCTTTTAGTCTTTGCTTTTTTTAACGCACTTATATTGCTTTCTGTACCCTGCTGTAATGTTTTATGTAAAGCAACGGTCTTGTACATGAAATGTGCTATACAAATAAATTTGCCTTGTCTTGAGTCCTCAATCTTACCAAAGGGTTATCAGGTGTGAACATGACCTTAGCTTCAAGCGAAACTATGGACAATGGTCATTCTGACAAGACCTCAGGTGAGTCACGACTCTAAAACATCATTGGCTGTACAGAATAATTAAATTTAACATATCTCCCACTATGTCCATCAGAAGTGAAGAGGCTCGTCTGGATAAGAGTGAAATGTCTTCAAGAAACTAAATTCAGCTGAATAGACTTAACTAATGTTTTATCAATATTTTTTCATGTCTTGCTTTTCTGAAGTGTTAAATCAATTAATTATAAACTTAAAGACAATAAAAGAGGCATGTTTTAGTTTTTTTGTATGGAAGAAATTCATTTTATCCGGTGGGTTTGAATGCTCATGTTTTTTAGTTCCCAGATTTCCTCATATTGGTCAAATTCTCCAGGCAGCGTGCTCCAGCTAGGGCAGAGGTCATAACTCTAAGCACCCCCATGGGGTGCTAGAGCATGCACGTTATCCAAATTTTTAAATGCATTAGCTTTAAAAGGATCACAGCTAGCAGTAAACAAGTGATCCACTGCTACTTCGTAGACCCTGGCACTTTGTTTTTGCTCCAGAGAGGTTGTCATGGAGAAGTAGGTCTTTGCTAAAGACCCCGCAGTACTGAATCAGTTTGGTGTTCCAGGACAATCATTTCAAGATGACTGTCTTATTAAATCCCACTACAAAGCAGTTCCAACACTAAATGACATGAGACTGAACCTCAAATGGATAAGTAAAACTTTCTCGGATGTCGGTGTTGTGTTGGCATTATTTTAATATTAGCAGATTTTAGTGCAAACATCATGGGTACACTGACTGAAAAGCCAAGAGGCTAATGGTACATTATTTAAATACATTTGTTCACTGGGTAACTGGTAGTATCCATTTGTTGCTTGCTCAGAAACATAAAGTTACTCATGCAAGCAACCACAGTCTGCATTTATCAACCCCATGCATTTCATATGTTCTCTACAAATAAAACCATCAGCAAAATTAGCCCCAGATAACAATGAGGGAGTGTGTAAGCATATCCTTTCTAGATCTAACGGATACTTTCTGCCTCAGCAAGCATACTACTACACTTCACACACCTTCACACATGGGTGTATATAGAAAAACAATACATTTAGTAAGGACCTGAAAGGAGTTAGGCCTGTAATATTACATAGCTGCAGGTAATGAACGTTTTTGTCAAGCAGAGATTTTTTGCTGCAGTGTTTATCGAGATGATTGCTGCCAGGGCTTAAATTAAACTGGGGCTTTCAGGGGAGCCTAATTTTCGCGTGTGCACCGCGACTTCATGCATCACGTGCACACGTGTTTATATTAATGCACGAAATTTAAAAACTACTGTATGCAGCTTGTTTAATCAGAAACGATGACTGAGAGTTCCTTAACCACAAAAAGAAGCACTTTAGGTGGTTGTGTGGACGCTCACAGCACACAACAGACAAACAATGCTGCGGTCCACCGTGCTGAAGGAAACAGAACGGATCATCCACGTCGTTTCGAAGATTTTTAGGGCTCCACAGCCAAGCTCCCCTGTAATTAAAACTCTGGTTTCAGNNTCTGCTTTTCAGGGGAGCCAAGCTCCCCTGTAATTAAAACTCACTTTTATATTCTTGAATTGAATATATGGCTAAATTTCAGATATTGTCATGCTTGAAAACTTAGTGTGTTTGTACATAAGTTGTTATAGTTTCCTGATGGACAACAGGGATTGTGCTTGCTCACAAGTCACTGTAATCCTTTCCCCTTCCCCATCATCAAGCCTCCAGGAACCCCGACCAATCAGAAGATTTTAAATTTTATCCTTTTCAGAAGAACACAATCTTTCAGTTTGTAATAGTTAAAAGCTAAATAGAGTTATGATGGGTGCACAGCTAATCTGGTACCTGAGATTAAGTCTTAAATGACTGGAAACAATTATGCCAGGTTCACTTTAAGAGTCACCAGTATTTCTCCCAAGGGCGTGAGCTACCAGCCCATAGCATGAAAGCCATGCATTCTAATAAGTTAGATGTAGCTATCTTGTGCTCATGCAGTGCCACTGTCCTGACAAAGATAGAGTGGAGAAAGTAGAAGTAGCAGCCACTGCATGACCACTGACATATGTCTATCACTTGGACAAAATGTTTGAGACATTCTGCCTTTTCTACCTTTCCCTCAGTCATCATTTTACTCGTCAATGCAGCCAAAATCCCCACCCAGACATTATCTTTCATTTAAGGGGGTGGTGATTTTGTCAGATTTCATTGTGCTTTTAAAAATAGGGTTTTTATTTATTTTTTTTTGTTTTTTTATCAGAGCAGAACCGTCTCACGTCACATCACAGTACTTTAGAAAGAACCAAAGCTGAACTCTTAATCTTAACGAGTGCCTTTCATTCACAATGTCTGAACACAATTTTTCTGAACAGAAAAATATGCCAATGAGAGCAGCATTATTTGGAATTCTTCTGTGTTAAAATACAGTTTATACTCACCAGCCACTTTGTACCTTGCTAATACTGTGTTTAACCCCTGTTTCTCATTAGAACTGCCTTAATTCTTAATGGCATTGGTTTAACAAGATGTTAGAAAGATCTCTTAGAGATTTTGGCCCATATTGACATGATAGCATGACATAGTTATTGCAGATTTATTGGCTGCGCATCCATGATAATCTCCTTTTTCCCCACATCCCAAATGCGCTTTATTGGTTAGGCCATTGAAGTGACAGTGAACTCGCTGCCATGTTCAAGAAACCATCTGAGCTTTTTGATGTGGTGCATTATGCTGCTGGAAGTAGCCATCAGAAAATGCTACACTGTGTTCATAAGATTATGAAAATGGTCAGCAACAACAATAAGGTAGACTGTGGTGTTAAAATAATGTCCAGTTCATACTAAGGGACCAGAAATGCACCAAGAAAATATCCCCCCACAATATTACACCACCAGAAGCAGCGTGAATTGTTGAAACAAGGCAGGATGAATCTATGTGTTCATGTTTATGCAAAATTCTGATCCTACAGGCTGAACATTGCAGATTATTTCGATGCTTGCTTCAGCAAGTCATCTTGACCATATATACATGCCTAATTGCACTGAGCTGCTACCTTGTGATTGACTGATTAGCTATTTGTGTTAATAAGCTAATGAAGTGGCTGGAGCATGAATAGTATGTAAACACCAGAAAGAGGAGCGAAGCAAACAAATGTAAATGCTTGACAAAGTAATATATGACTTAATAATGCCCTTAGTATGTGATGTCATTTTGCAACATCTAGCAATTTTTTTAGTAGACTTTAGCTTGATGAGTAATAGTTGGCTTGGTTTTTTTGTTTTATTAAGCAGTCGAGAGCACTGTGACCAGTAAGGCCTTTGTAATGCAAAGATTGTTTCAATTTTTCTCATTAGTGTTTAGTAATTAAACAAATATAAGTAATGAATGCATTGATTTTTTCTTTTTATTTAATGACAATAAAGATTTTTTTTTTATCTGCATGGAGTACAGGAGATCTAACCAGTGTATTTGCATGCCTGTTGCCACTGTGTGTTACTCTCCAGGTTAGTTTTGTCAACCAAAGCTCACAGCCTTACATTGTTTTCATTTTTCCTATTATATGGCACTGTAACATACGTCTTCTTGCTGTCAAAAGAAAACTTAAGGAAGGAAAATTTAGTGGGTGTGTGCATTGATTTCTTCACTTTCAGTTCCAGCAGAATGGTGCTACTTTCAATACAAATGAAATGAGCGTGACTTTATGGAGCTACAAAGCTACGTTTGGTGAAAATTAAAGAGGTCATCATCCATCAAGTGATGAATTGCATTTTCTAGTATAGTAGCTGCTTTAATGCACTGTTGAAAACAATGGCAGACTTTGACCTGTGGGGTTGGCGGCAAAGCTGCAGCAGGGGGAAACTGTTGTAGCGGTGGATAATTATATGTTTTCATGATTTTTAAAGGGATACTTAAACATTTTCCAACAACAGTAATGAGCATCTTCAAGTAATTTGGTTGCTTTTAGGATCTTTATTTGAACTTCATTGTTCATTTTGATAGTAAAATTTTAAATATGGGTCAAGATTAAAATATTTAATTAAAAAAAAAAACAATTACCACATGAGTTTGATTAAAACTACCTTCTAATGCAGTGAGGTTGTATTAAAGATTTCATAGAGTATGCTGCACAGCAGTATCTACAATATTTTTTTTTTTTTTAAAAAGGGGGGTTTTCATCTCTCTTCACCATTTGACTTGAAGCATTTTAAAATATTAAATGCAACACTTCAGACTCTGCACCCTGAAAAGTCTTTTGAGCCACTGAAGCATGATACAAGGAGCATAAGAAGTTGACTAGAAGTGGTTGGTTATGCATAACAATCAAGTGGGTTGCTAGAACAAGGAGGGTGGTTTGACCAATCTTGCACCATTATGGAAACCATTGTAACTTGCCTGGTTGCTTGGTTTGTAGGGAAAGAGGGGAACCAACAAATGGCTCATGAGACAGTGAGTACTGCAAAATACCATGGCACAATGACCATCAATGGCTGCCCCACTGCTGACAAACCAAATTCATGCCAAAGATTGAGACATAATGCTATTATGTTTATCAAGGATTTTTTTTATACATCAAATACATGTAGGCTTAATCGAGAATTGAAAAATAAAAAAAATAAAAAACTAAATGCTGTGTCAGTGACTTTCAGTGCCAGTGATTACTCTTCTCTCATAGCCAAAGGCCGAATTTATTCTTAAAACTGAGGTGAATACCACTCCCTGTGTGTTTGATATTGATATTGACTGCTCAATAACAATAACCAGGGAGGCATTTAAACCCTGGTCTGTTGGTGGGACCCAAAGTGTACCAAATTAATATCTCCCGCACTTTTTCACCACCAGCCTGAACCACTGATACAAGGCCAAATTGACCCATCCTTTTTCCTTTTTCTATTATTAATGTTGATCCTGCATTCATACAACATATTTTGACTGAACTTTATGAAACAATATTTTGTATGGGAAGTTAAATCATTGCAAATACTAATGTTTAAAGCAAATTATTAAATATTTCATGCTCTCACAAGTCCTTTGCCATCCAAAGGGAAAAATGTTTGCAATTTTGCTTCTGGTTAACCAATTAGATCACGAAATGATTTCTTAAATAAGCCTCCGCTCAGCTTTGCCGGACACTTGTGACCTGGCTGGCCCTGTAAGCCTGCTGACACAAACAAGGTGATACTTAGGTGGCCTCAGTTTAAGATGTGGCTTATAAAGCACATCCCAAGCAGATGATGTCAAAATCAATACGGCAATGTCATCAGGCCTGCTTCGAGAGTAATGAGGGCCCCTCAACCTGCTCTAAAGTCATGCACATGCACACACTTAAGTACCCCCACATCACTCCCCCTCCTCTTCATCATATCATCAAGCCTATCAGCAGGCTTAACTGGGGAGGAATCGATACATCGCAGGGGTCAGGGTGACCAGGGCGAGGCTCGTGACACAAGTACTAATGGCGCTACGAGCCCACTCTGCCTCACTCATCACTGTCAAACCAACTGTCCCAACATCGTTCTTATCATCCCCGTCTTCACCCCCTCCTAAGCCACTCACTGTCTCTGCGGGTGACCAATGTGTCAGATGATAACAGAGCGAAGGTCAATCCCTCTTGATACTGCTACATCTTTAGTTAAGTGAGAGAAACGTTACTCCTGACATCCAGATGAGATCTTGGTAGATTAGACCTGGTAGCTCCTCGCGTTGCCCACTTAGCTTGTTGGCTTGAATGAGGTTTAGTCTGTTCCCTCACCCTAGCCCCCCATTACAGCCAGTTTATCATGCCAGGAAGAAGGTGGCAAAAACAAATTAGTCCACAGAAGGGGAAAATAGCCTGCGATATTGATTCCGCCTTTTCATGCCAGAGTGGAGCACAGAAAATATTGGGCTATAAAAGGGAAACAAGGATATAAAGCCATTACGGTGCGCACTTAATTGATCCCACTTCCCATAACAAATTAATTGAGCGGAAAATGGCAGATGGCTTTGATGAATGTCATAAAAAGAGGCTTGTCAGCAAGCCCGGTGTGCACAACCCCGTTGCTCACTCGCTGTATCACTTGAAGGAGCTGCTCAGGAAGGAGGACTGTAGGAGTGTAGCATGTGTTTCTTTGAGTATTTACATCCCAGTGATCTGGATGTTAATCACATTGACTTATTGACATCATTGCTAATTGTCTACTGCTTCTCGGTGGATACTTTCCCCCCCGCTCTTTCCTCATTGTCGGGTTTCTTCCTCTCCATGTTCCTTAACTGCAGCTGGTGCACAGGTGTGTGTTTGTTTGCCTGCGTGGGAGTGTGTGTATCAGTGTATGTTTGTACTGACAGGCTGCTGTCCCAGTAGCAGAACAAATGCTAATTTAATCAATTGGCTATAAATCCTACTGGCCGCTGACTCATGCGTCTTCTGCCCTGGGGACTCCAACAAAAACCCTGCCAGTGCAGTTTGTTCAGCATACACACACTCATGCCTGCACACACACACACACGTACACACAGTCAAGCATCCATCTTCCAGTCTCATCTCTTTCTTTTTGCTTCAGTGCAGCATGAGAATTATTTGAGAGCAACCAGTGAGTACAAACACAAATGCAGATGTTGACATACTGAGATAATTGCTATTTTTTCTGTCAGCTTAAGTTCCTCAGCTGTGCCGGCAGCTTGGAAAATGCAATTGATCCACGCTGGCACTCATAAACACACACTCAGAGGGGCATCCATCTCACAGTTAACTTTCCCAGTACCCATCTTCGACAGAGCAATTATTTATCGCAAGCATACCACCCCCCCTTCTCACTTTTGCCCTCTCTGCTGCGAACACACATTGCTGACACACCTGCAGTTTCATGACATCCAAATCTGCAAAAGCTGCTGAAATTGCGTCTTTGGCGGAGGCTGTGTTTCTGGTCGGAGGGCACAGTGGGGCAATCGTGATAGAGACCCACAAAATAGGGATGTAGGGAGGTGACAGAGAAAAAAAGGATTGGGGGGGAGACACCAGAAAGAGTGATAAACCAAACGCACTGAAAAAGATAGGAACAGAGGTGACAAGGAGAGAAAAGTTGCTGTCTGCCAACAGCATGGCTGGCTGGTACCCACAGGCTCTGCTCAGAATTCTGCGGGGCCTCTGCGGCCCCCCGTGTTCCCCATCAATCTCAGCCTGCTCTGGCAGCCAGCAGCGGCTGCATCTTAATCTGCTGAGGCTGGACGTGAGGACGGACAGGTCACCTGGGCTGTACAGTAAATAACCCTTCTCCTGACTGCCCCCTTATATTCCCCTATGCATCCATGTGCACAGAAAAACGCCGGCTGCTCTAATTCTGCTCAAATATTCTGGAGTTTCTCACTTCTGAAAGTCAGCTGAGTGTGTTCCTTGTGAAGTAGGACAGACAATGTAACATAAAGTATTTACATTTTAACTTTATGGATGCTACATAGTTGGAGTGTAATGTAACACGATCTACAATCATACATGTATATAGCATTGCTTCAAATGTCTCATTTCAATTTCTAGCTCCTGAATCAAGTTAAGATTGAATTGTGGCAGATATTTGATGCTAGCAAACAAATAAAACTGCACTGTGTGACATTCACGGACCTCATTATTTCCTTGTTGTCTTCATTTTAACACCTATAGCTAATGAGAATAGCCTAGCTCTATACTGTACTCATGCTAGGCTGTTAGAATTAATTAGAATCTCTTTCATAGATAAAATACTAAATAAATACAAAACTAAACACTAAATATTCTCAACTTTTAGCCAACATAGAATATTTTTTAATTTGCTTTCAAGCACCATCCAAGTCAAGAGCTAAGCTAAAACTCAGAGATACAAAAGTCTTGAGTCACCCCTCATATCTTTATATTTTGGTTACAAGCAGCTAGAATTTCTTGTAATATGTAGTTAATGGATCTGAGGTTTAACATTTCAAAGACTGGGAGATGGACCGCATTAAGTTCTTCAGAAAACCTCTAAGGTTTCAGAGGGCTGTTTTGAAATTAAGCCTTTGGTCTGATCAAACAGCAGTTTGATATTTCTGCAGGCTAAATTGTCTTTTCATTCCCAAAAATATTTGCTGTTAAGATGCAATAAATATTCATGTGTGGAGTAGCATGTTCAGTTAAGCTACTTGATCAGTGTCACTTTCAATGAGTTGCTAGAATTTCTTCTTGAATTCGCATTTCCTGAGAAGCTCTTCCTGTGCAGTCTGGTTGAATTAAATTCATATTATAGTCATTTAAGCCTCTTCTGCAGACAGATTAGTTAATTCCTGCCTTTCTGTTGCACCCAGACCTGTTTCTGCAGAGTTTTTGTCTCATGTTGTTTTTGCACTTTACGAGAGTCTCGTGTTTGAGGTTTGTGGTCGAGTCAGCCATATAGTTATTCTGCAAATGTTAGGCCACAGTGATCGGACAGAGTAGAGGTTTGTCTGCTGATACTCTTCATTAATTTGTGACTGTTGTGCCACATGTCTTTCTCGTTCTAGCAGAGGACATTGAGGGCTATTCAGCTGTACTTATCTGGTAGCATGAGGCTGCAGACTGTGAAAGTCTTCTGCAGCACAAGTCCGTCAGGTCAGTCTCATGATTCAAATTTAAAATCTTCTGTGTATTCAGAGGCGTTACTGAAGCAAAGGTCTGCACGAACATCCCTGTGTGCATCTTATCCAATTACATATAATTAATTTATGCATGTAATGATGTTTTATGATGACAGATGATTTCACTGCTATTGGAGGTGGAGTCCAACATGTCAGGCTGTGACTTTTGATTACTGTCACTAATTTGCTGATTATTTTCTCAGTTGATTGATATTCTCTGAATATCATTTCCAAGAGAGATGCCAGTGTTTGCAATGTGTGCTGGGAATCACGAAGCAAAAGTGAAAGAAAACAGAAACAGTAGAGCTGAAATTTTAGCATCTATCGACAGAGTTTCTAACAAGGTGAAATAAAGCCAAGCATTACAGCTTTACTTTTACTGGACAATATTTCATAGTTCATTTTGTTTTGTTTGCTTAAATCTCATTTTTGAAAAGGGCTTCTGACTAAAGCTGCCAGATAAGTGAAGTAAGCCAAAGAGCTCAACATTTTCCACAGGAAAAATGGATTTGGGGAGAGTAAAGCAGTCTTGTAGTTTAGTGTGATAATTGAAAGTAGTTAGTTGCACTCTGTTTTTGTAATTGGTTTCCCTAGAAATGCTTGTTGAGGAGCTTATTTCCCAATTTTATGCTCCATCAATGACTGGTCACTACTGCCAAATATATATTTTTGTCCAATCAGCTTTCAGCTATTAGGCAGGATTCTAACAGACCTGATGCCTGCAATTATACTGACAATCAGCCACAAGGTCAGACATAAACTTGGTTTCTTTAGATTTGTTGATGACACTGCATTTGAAATGAATGAGAAATGACACCTGAAATGCTACATGGGAATTATCTTCCAGCTCCGCCCTGTTGTCCAAATATGGTAACATCCATACTTCCAGAAGATGTTAAGTTATTAAAACAAAGCAATTTCTACATGAAATATTTTAATTATTTAATACATTTTAAATTAAGAATAAAACAGATCTGTTCTCTCCCACAAATCCACTTGAATTTCAGTACAGATTTGACAAAACAAACAAGGCTGCGATGGTTAACATGGTTAACACTTTACAACGTATGTGCCTCCTTATGTTTAGGTTGCTGCAACGCACAGACTACACCAACTGACATTTGACAAGGTTAATTGACCCGCATGCTGACACGATATCATTGACATCATGATGTGCAAATGAGCAATGGAATACCAATGGGGCAAAGGTCACTATTTTTAATTCTTTTGTGTTGGCGCCCTGTGGTGCATCTAGCAAATTGCCTGAGGTGTCATTTTGTGACAAATTGGGAGTAAGACCAAGCTTTTCTGGTTCAGAAATGTTCAAATTATATGCAACTACTTTAATAGAAATCACACAAAGTGCTCAATGAGAAAAAAAGAAAAACAAGAAAAAAGGAAAAGTGAAAAAAAAATCATATATGTGGTTCATTGTGCAGAAACTTTTGTCTAAAATAAACATTTCAGACACATTTCCACCTCTGTGGGTACCTTACTCTTTTATCAGGAACACAACCTTTTACATTTGAGCCTCAGTCACACATATACACACTCACATACACAAACCATTACAAAGCTGGCATCATCTTCCATGCAGCCAACAACAGCAACAGCTGCAAAGATCTGACACAAAAGATCGGCTATCAGAGAAACACGGAGGAGGCAAGGTGAGACAGGCTCTGCGGATTAGAGGGCGGCTATCTCTGCCGCTCAGGGCCCTGGGAAATCTGGTTGGCAGCCGGCACGAGTCGCTGAGCTCTGAGGCTATTGGGCCACTCCGCCCGCAACCCTACGTCAACCCCTTAGCGAAGATCAATTGAATCTACAAACCCTGGTGCAGCCCCAGTCGGCTGCATGCAACCCCCCTGCCTTCTTATTCTTCATTGGTAAAATCTTCATGGGTCAAAGGCCACCAAATCCTCCCCACCCGCCAAGCAGTGGCTCCAGGGCAGAGCGCATTGTCTTCCCGCTGGGATGCCGGTTGCCATGGCAACCTTTGAACTCTGCAGAAGTAGTAAGTGTGGGATAAGAGCAGGGTTTGTAAGGTAACATTGTTCTGCATGAGTGAATGACAGCTTTTCACCGTTTCTACTATCACTCTCTCAACACAACCTTAAAGATATTCAGGCTGTAAAAACACACCTGAACGCTGCTTATACCTGAAGTATAAAGCATAGATGGTGCCGATGGACACTCTAGTGCCACATTGGACACACACAGACACTCACTTGCCTCCTCTGTTTGACAGATGACCTTACGCTCCGTGTCACCGAGCCGCAGTGTCAGCCTCTGTTGGGAGTAATAGTGTCCAGAATGACATGTTATGACGGGAAGAGGCACTGCAGCAAGTCCACACAAAACACACTCACACACAAGCACACACACTCAAGGACCTGTCCCATCATATGTATGTGTGTGTGTGTTTCTCTTTAGCGCCGTCTTGCCCTCCTACTGGCTGGCTGAAAGAAAAAGGCAACAGGAGAAGACTGAACGCTGATTTTCACTTGGAGAGAAAACAGTTTTGGTTTTTCTTTTTCTTTACATTGTTGGATCAATCAGTATTTTGAAAATTTTACATTATTTTAGCAGAACTTCCTTTGTGCCAATCAGAATTTTGCAAACATAGATTTAGTTTAAACTTAAACTGTTTTGAGAGACATGATAGTACAGGAAAAGTAGAAATGGGAATCATGAAGCACGTCATAATTCAGTTGAGTTACAATATAAAAAGGCTGCATTTTGATAATGACGAGTGGCTTCTGGTGTGGTGTAGCGCATCTGCTTCAAGGCTGGGCCAGTTGTGTGTTCATACTTGGTATTGTGCATACTTTGGTTGTAACCAGTGGTTATCTGTTGTCTTTCTATCATCTCCAACCAGACATCNTGTTGTCTTTCTATCATCTCCAACCAGGCATCAAACAAGACATTTTGGTCCAGACAGCTGCTGCTCTCTGGATGTTTTTTGGACCACATGAAAATCCCAGAAGACCAATATTTTCTTAAATACTCAACCCATGTGGCATCAACATGCCACATTCAAAGTCACTGAAATCCATTTTCTTCCCCTTTCTGATGCTCAGCTTGACCATGTTTACATGCATTTTATTGCTGCCATTTGATTGGCTCATTAACTATTTGTTTTAATAAACCATTGAATGGGTATATCAAATAAAGTGGTGGATGACTGTAGATTTTCAAGNATTGGCTCATTAACTATTTGTTTTAATAAGCCATTGAATGGGTATATCAAATATGGTGGTGGTGGATGATTGTAGATTTTCAAGTTTTTTTTTATGTTTTTTTCTCCATTTCATTGCATCCACATGCTAACTTCTGCACTGCACGTCTGCTTTTTACAAGTTTCTCCTTTATCTGCTTATCTGTTAACATTTAGAAAGGTGATTGTTGAAATTTATGAATCAAACGTGTTCTTCCAAACGGTTTAAATGCTTGATCAATAGCTCTTCACATTAGTTTTCAGTGCACAGGGGACCACTTTACCATCATTTTTTTTTACACGCAGAGTTGGTCTAGTTTGATAAAATAGGTGTTATGATGATGCATCCCTCCGCATTTACCAGCTCAGAAGACCTTGCACATCCAAGAAGGACAATTTCTGGGTACCTTACATGTTGACAACTGATGCAGATTAAATCCATCACAAACAGATGCTGATAGTTACTGTAAAACGTAAACCAACTTAATGCCCTTTTCCTCTCCCCAGCAGTTCTTAGCTCAGGGTCCACCTCCACTAATTTCAGAAAACACCAGATTCAACCTTCTTTAAAGGAAAAGATAGCAGTGACTTAATCCAGGACATGTAAATCCAATGAAATTCAATTACAATCCAATTCAGTTTGTTCTACTTCAGCTCAACATAACCCATCTTAGTATTATAATATTTATAAAATGAAATTTAATAAAAAAAAAAGCTGGCCAGCTAAGTAAATCAATGAATCACATTAGCTGTCAGTGTGGATCTATTTGCAAAAAATGGAAGAATCTGACTGATTTCATAAAAAAAACTAATAAAGTAATTAAATTTACATTTGCTTTTATTAGTGGTGTTGTCTGTCTAAACACAAAGAAAGAAATGCACTAAAAAGGACACAACTTGAAAGGATACAGGCTCGTTTGATCGAGACTGAAGATGCTTTGAGTTCCCTCTGCTTTGGACTTGGTCAGATAATTACACTGAGAGGTTACTCTTTTAATGTGCTTATGGGCATGTGATTAGACTAGAAAATATCTAACCTTTAAGAAAAAAAGGAAGGATGAGGATGGAAGAACTGAGGGGGAGGGGAGCGGCTGAAAATCCTTGCAGGAGAGCAAGATAGAGTGGGAAGGAGGGGCTGACACCTTGACGGATTGATTGAGATCGTCAAATTCACGCTGCTGCCTACAGCCAGATTAGCAAGAGGTCCAGGTCAGCACACTCTCTGTGTTAGATAACTTTCCTACCTTACAGCTTGATACTGCACCTCAGAGGCACAATATTTTCACTAGCTATCTCTGAGACTCACGTCTTCAGATTTGAGAACCCAGCTTACGTCTGTGTGATAGAGAGAGACAGACTGTGGGGCCCCAGTATCCATGGCAACCTTAGCCAGGTGCAGTGGTTCATATGCAATTCAGGTAATTCAACCTAGTATGAAAAGCATGCATATAAGGTCACCGGTATTCAAATGCGCTGCATGTTCTCGCCTCAGTATTCATATTCAGGCTCTCCCCGGACCACGCCACATGACCTCCTGCACACCCATGTGACCCCATCTCTCCCACAATGCCTTGCTTGAGTGGCAGGTATGATATTTCCACACCATTTGATTGAGGGCTGCATTTAAAATACGACAACATTGTTGACAGTATATATCAGGCATGTTATTAATTCACTCAATATTGCGATGCCACACGAAGAAGACGTGCCTGACACGAGGCGTGAGCGTTACACACGTCGCCTCAGGCCCTGATTTGGACTGGGTCATGATTTCTCTTATAACCGCATGATTAAAAACAACACAGAGAGAAAGGGGTGCAAATTGAGTGAGAGAAAAAGATGAAAACAGGCAAAAAAAAAAAAAATTGGGGAAAGTGACATACGTGGCTTGCTGTTGATGGGGGTTTTGGAGACTTGTGCTAAGCCTGGGGCTTTGACAGCTGGGTTTAAGGAGAGAGGAAAGGGCTATGGATTGAAGTCAGGTCTCTACTTCATATTCTGAAGATTAATCTCCTATCCTGCTCCTCCTCCTACACCATTTTGGACGTCTGTGGTATCGTTTTACTCTGCTGTTTGTGGGTGTTTCGGCTTCGACTTACAGAAAGACATTGTTGCTTTGTGAACAAAAATTTTTGCACCAACTCAATACTATGCTCAGTCTGACTGAAACTAAACGTAGCAGTTTTAGTAGAAGAGTAAGCTAAATTTAATGTAAAGACAATTTAGAAATGGGAAGACTAAAATTCAGCTTGGAAATGGATGTGTGCTGTTGTAGAAGTGTTAAAAAAGTAATAGGAAATTGACAAACGTGCACAACAAGCATAAATTGTAGACCCATTTTCACACAAGTGCTGCAAATAATCTCCAGGTGAATCGCTTTGCGAGTGCACATTCATCAATAGGTAATGAAACCTCTCCTCCGGTTCAGGCTAATTATGGTTTGTTAAGGCTATCCTAGCTGGTGGACATTATTAAGGGAAATCAATGTCCAATCAGATTCTTGACATGGACTCAGGAACAAATATAAAAGGCTGCCCTGTGACGAACATGTATAACGTTTGCTATGAGAGGGTTTAATAATGTACAGGTGTGTTTGTGGGTCATTATCAGTGCAGAAACATGCTGCATTTAAGACTTTTGCTGGCAGATACCACACAGATAGTTTTTTATAGCAAGGACAGAAGATTGGTTGCAGCACATGTTGCACCACTTGCGCAGTCAATCACCCAATAGGTGAAGATGGATATGTTTGACATTCCCATCGTCTGCGTGCTGGTGTGTATTAAAGGGCCTCTGAAATGACCTTGCAAATAGAGATGATGGCCATAAATTGGTCTGAAGTCTCATTTCCCTCACAGGATTTTGACCAGCTGCTGCATGTTTGAATCCATTTTATTCCTGCAGGAGACATCCTCAGACACCAAGTGACAGAGTTAATGACCAGCTTGAGCCAACAACCAGGGAGAATCACATGGAATGTGAAAAAGGGCAGCTGTAAATCGGGTAATAAGTAATAAACTCACTGTTTTCTCTTTGAAATCGTCTTGGTGGTACAAAACCTCTAACACATTTGTTAAATGCTCATGCACGGATAGTTGATTAAATTATTTCCATGAGACAGCAAGGTGTCGGCATGGTGGAAAGAAATAAAGGACTCTGCTGCCACCATGTGTACAACAGGAAAAGTGCAATCCAAAAATTACCTTAACATTCATTCATTTTCTATACCGCTTAGTTAAAATGCAGGGTCGCAGAATACGTTAACAATGTTCCTTATATTTAATAAATTTATTAAAACTAGTATCTGATTTATGATGACTATGAGTAGAAAAGATTAAAGGAAATATAAATAAATGGAAGTAAGTCCATGCTCATTTGTGGAAGTGTTTAAGAAAATCTGCAAACTGTGATTGTAAATAACTATAAAACCTGACTTTCTTGTCTTAAAACTGTTAAAAGTTTGTATTTTTAATATTCAACTACATCTTTTGATTTCATACAACTATTTAGAATAAAAAAAGACCACCACCACACCAAGCTGCACAATTTCTTCTGATTTTTAGGGCACAAATAAAATGAAAAGATCAAAATTTTGTCTTTTGTTGAAACTCAATCTTGACTTTTATCTTTGTCCAGTGGATGGCAGCATAAGCTAGGGATAAATACTTCGGCTTGTCTTTAGAAACATCCATTCATTCACACACTATGTCAATGTGGTCCGATGTGCAGTCATTTTATGCAGCTGTTTGAGTTTTCAACTGCATTTGAGGCTACACTGAGCTCCACTTATAGTATCATCCACTGAAGAGTTTCAAAGATAATTAATAAAACATACAGTGGACCAGTATTTTAACATTTAGCTGTTCACTTTTATTATAAAATATGTCAACATTACATTATTTAGAGCTTGTTTGTGTGAGCTAATGTTAGAGCAAATACTGATTTTAAATTAAACATATGAACGCATCTTTTTTGTAGACATAAAACTTATTCTGTTAATATATCAACATTTAGTATAGCAAA
>CM047998.1:12068470-12087148 GCA_026261665.1 Melanotaenia duboulayi
TATTGCAGCTGTATATCAGGGAGACCTCCAGCAAGTACTCATTAGAGCCTATGTTATGTTTCTCAATGAAATGTGAGTGTAACCAGTTTTAGATTCCCATCCCTAATCACAGATTTATAACTAATCCTCTGTAATATTACTTCCTTCCGTCAAACATGTTGCATGTTAAGGCTTCTCTGAAGAAGCAGCAATATATAATGCTACCGTCTTAACTACAAAGAACTGATGGCGGTGCATCAAGCATGAAGTATTATCTACAAATAAGCTTGTTTTTTTCTGTTTTAAAGCATATTTTAAATGACCATGGAGGCTGGTACAGATACACAGCAAGGTGGTGAAACAGCGATCTCAGAATCTGAGGCCCAGCATATCACTCTGGCACAGGTAACACATGTCATCATGAAAGATTAAACACATTGCAATGCATTGATTAAGTCAACTGAACAAGATAACTGGTTTTGTGTTGTTATGGTTTCAGGCATCCATTGCAGCAGGTCAGGTGTCATCCAGTAGTCCTACAGTCACTCTAGTGCAGCTACCCAATGGTCAAACAGTCCAAGTGCATGGGGTGATCCAAGCTGCTCAGCCATCTGTCATTCAGTCCCCTCAAGTCCAGACAGTACAGGTAAGATGAGGGAAAATAACTGCAGTTTTAACTGTTCCTGTGCAACCTTTATTACACAAATGATGACACTATGAAGCTGTAAGCAAAGCTTGTTAAGGATGCTTGATGTTTTTTTATTCACTTGCAGATATCAACTGTTGCAGAGAGTGAGGACTCTCAGGAATCTGTAGACAGTGTCACAGATACTCAGAAGAGGAGAGAGATCCTATCCAGGCGGCCTTCTTATAGGTCTGTTTTATGTTAATTCAGAGACACCGTAGAGCTCTTTCCTCCTATGGAAACGTTATGTTTTAAGTCCTTTATTATCAGTTTCATTTCCCACATTTTCCTAAGAAAATAGTCTTTTTTTTTTTCCTTGAATCTAAGGAAATGCTACACAGTAACTGCAAGATTTCTTTTCTCTTTTCCACAGGAAGATTCTCAACGACTTATCGTCAGATGCTCCAGCAGTGCCTCGAATTGAGGAAGAGAAGTCAGAAGACGACACAGCTCCGGCTATCACTACAGTTACAATGCCCACTCCCATATATCAGACCAGCAGTGGCCAGTACAGTAAGTACTTTTTTGAAGACAGAGACTTAATGGTTTTTGAGGAAATGTGTCACACAGGTTAAATTTGGAGAAAATTGATTATCAAGTCTTGATAGCAAATGCAAGGTTATTCAGTTGTTTGCTTTTGTTACACCAAGGCATGATTATTTAGAAAATACCCACCTTTTATAGCATTTAAGTAAAGATATATTTTAGGGAAAAACACATTTCTAACAGTATTTTCTTATTGCAGTTGCCATTACCCAGGGTGGGGCCATTCAGCTGGCCAATAACGGCACAGATGGAGTGCAGGGCCTGCAGACTCTCACAATGGCCAACGCTGCAGCCCAGCCTGGTGCCACCATCCTACAGTATGCTCAGACCAGCGACGGGCAGCAGATCCTAGTGCCCAGTAACCAAGTGGTTGTACAAGGTGAGTGAATGATTTACCATTATGGTCTGCTTCGGCACCCTGGAGAGGAATGGGTGAGATCTGGGAGAGCGTGATGTGAATTTATCCACACTTTATCTCTTTAACAAGTTTGTCCACTTTTGCTTGTCAGCTGCGTCTGGTGACGTTCAGGCCTATCAAATCCGCACAGCCCCAACCAGCTCCATCACTTCTGGAGTAGTCATGGCAACTTCGCCTGCACTGGGGACAGGAGGAACAGAGGAAGTGACACGGAAAAGGGAGGTCCGGCTGATGAAAAATAGGTATGTGTTCCTTGACTTTAAAGCTAAAGGAGTAACAGTCTTAGCTTTCAACTTCGTATGTTCTTTATGACCTGTAGGGAGGCAGCCCGAGAGTGCCGTAGGAAGAAGAAGGAGTACGTCAAGTGTCTGGAGAACCGCGTGGCTGTGCTGGAGAACCAGAACAAAACGCTCATCGAGGAACTAAAAGCCCTCAAAGACTTGTATTGTCACAAATCTGAGTAAAGAGGTCAGGAGCTTGTCAGGTTCCCACCGGTCCCCCGTGTACAGAGACTCAGCACAGAGCCATGCATCTAGAAGCCACTCCTTTTTCTACTCTTCTGCTTTCTTTTTAAAAACTGCTGAAAATTCTGTAAAGTGTTTCACCAGGACTTTAAAAAAAAAAAAAAAAAGAGGATATAAATACTCCATCCTACTTCTGCTGGAAATGTGGAGAAGACATCGGCTACACAGAACATCTGTGGAGAACAGGCTGGTCACACTTCAACACCACATAGGGAAGCTTTCCATTACTGGTGCCTGGTCAAACTGGACATCCCCACCAGTAATGGGGAATTGACAGTAACCATAGATGGAACTCATGGAGGGATTACCTTCATGTGCTATGTTTTGTATTAATAACTTTGCTCTTGCATTAACTTCTGTTACTTAACTGCTTTGAACTATAGATGGACTGTGTCTTGGTTGTTTTATCTTTGACCTGTATTTGTTCTGTATTAGATTATATGCTTCATAACGCCATTGACTTTTTTTTGTATGTAAATTTACTTTGCCTTTTATAGGAAAAACAACCGCTAACCTTTAAATTGGGTTGTAAAATAAGTTTTGTGTTAAATGCAGCTTTAAGGAGGACAGCACTGACTTTACCAACCTCTGTCTCTAGCTGTGAAGACGTGGTAAATCAAGACCTCTGGACTCATTTGTTTCTTTTTGTTTTTATTAAATCAACAATTAGAAAGAGTTAACATGTACAATTACTGAGGTTTGGTTGTTTCCTCCAGTTAATACAAGATGCTCATTTGTCAGTGAACATAATGAAAACAAACGGTTAAACTTTTATTTTTAAAGTGGCATTTAAATAAGTTCTCCTTATTTTTGTATTCTGGATTTTTAAATCCCTTTTTAAAAAAAAAAAAAAATTCAATTCTCTTTGAACAAAAACCAAAAATAACAAGCCTTAATTGTTTTGCAATGAAAGAAATATATCTGCTACATCACTGTAACGGTGGATTGCCTGGTTTCTATATTTTACTGTCTCAGATCTTCTATTAATTGACTTATGTACCATTTTAAAGGAGAAAAAAATATTCTGCAAAGGGTTACGTTTTAATTATACCAGTATCTTGATGTAGTGGCATCCACTGCTGAGTCTGTCCCTCAAATTATATTTATAGGAATACAAAGTGGCATGTGCACTTTCCTTGCATTTACAATCCTTGGACATTTCATACAAGTTGACAGACATATTGAGATTTCAGCACAAATGGGCAAAGCCTGCTGCAAGCTGAGATATCTCAAGATTTTACACTTTTTGCTACTCAATCAAGGGATCACCTTTCATTTGATCAGAATTAATTTTATGGATCATCACACCCCATCTAGTTTGATTACACCCTGCCAGAGGATTGTAAAGTGGGACTAAATAATTAATGTTTGAACAAAGTGGATATTTTCACCATAATGGAATGCCATACTGTAAATTTAGATATTATGTATAGTCATAAGATGGTATGCTTTTTTTATGTTGCTATTCATGAATTTTTCTTTTATTCACAATTTCTAAATGTCAGCACCAACTTGTATAATATAGTGCTTTATGTTCAAGCTATTCAGATAAGACATTTTTGGCAGCTGTTAATAAATGTGTTTCTGGTCAGACTTTTAAAACATCTTGTTTGGTCATCATGTGGGATGAATGAGTTCTCATAAATCCCCCTTAGGGGGTAGTTTATATGCTTTGTATATGTGGATGTCCCTCTCTTTTTCATAGTAGACCTCTTCAGCTTTGAACTGCTGCCTAAGCATGCTCAAAAAGTTTGTGTCCCGCTCATAGCGGATCTTACAGGCCAGCAACACCACAGTGGTGTCCGAACACAAGTGCTCCAGAGTCTGCAGCAGAGACTCAAATGTGTCCTCCAGGTAAATTATGTCAGCTCCCAGAACTAGGTCAAATCCTCCAGCAGGGTACTGTTCGAGGCCTTTACCCCAGGTCAGTTCAGACACAACCACTGATTCTTGAAAATGTGGGGGGAGGTTAGCCTTCACGTTGGCAGTGAGGAAGTCCAGGGCAGGCTCTCTGTCTGTGATGGTCACGTGAGCACCTAGTAAAGTAGAGAATGAAGACTGAAACACTTTGAAACACGTTAGGTGACTTGGCATGCATTCCCTTGGCACCATGGTCACGATTCTTACCTATATAAGATTTATAACTGATAAGTAATACACTTACCCAGCAGGGTTGCGACAATTCCTACAAGTCCAGTGCCAGCTCCCAGTTCAATAGCTCGCTTTCCCTTTAACTCCACTCTTCCCAACTCCAGATACATGCACATGACGACTGCCTGGAGAAGAAATGCACTTCATTAAACCATTCACTTTGCAAACACGAGTTTTGATGCCTTTCCTGTCACTTACCGCATCCCACACAACAGCGGCTACTCCGAGTTTTTTCCAGTCCTGTGCAAGACTGAGATCGTGGTCAGCAAAGCGGAATCGTGCTGATGAATTGTGAAGCTTGGAAAGCGCAGGTAACGAATTTTCTACATAAGGAACAAGAGCCATGCTTTAAATATGCAAATAATAGGAATGTTTTTACCAGTATCTAAATTTACTCATGCGCAGCTCTTCTTCTTCACGGAAATTTTAGCGCTACACTCGCTACACTACTGCCATCTTCCGACA
The DNA here is from genome assembly GCA_026261665.1 of Melanotaenia duboulayi. NCBI lineage: Eukaryota > Metazoa > Chordata > Actinopteri > Atheriniformes > Melanotaeniidae > Melanotaenia > Melanotaenia duboulayi. The sequence goes on from CM047998.1 coordinate 12,073,239, forward strand.
TAGTTTCATTATGTCTAGTTTAAAAAATGTTGCATCTCATTTTCAATAAAGGCGATTTTTGTATCTTTCTCTCATTACTTGCTACCCTTCTGTTAGCTTTGGAGCGTCTCCGCAATTTAATTTAAATCCTTGGGAGTAACTTACTTGTAAGCTTGGTGTTGATACGCCAGTGAGCACGCTAAGCCAATCACACTGCAGCTTTGATGATATTAGCCAATAGAAAAGCTCGTTTTTAATGGACATGGGCGGTAATCGAGAGGGCGTGTCCTAAATAAGAGNGCTCGTATTTAAGGGACATGGGCGGTAATCGAGGGGGCGTGTCCTGAATAAGAGATACAGCAAAATATCTATAAAGTTACCGATATTATTTAGATTTATAGTTTCCGTTTGTGCTGATAATAAATAATGGAAATTAGCTTTGGTTACTTTGCAAATCGTTTCAAATTTCTGTGTGAAAAAAATCTATTCATTTTTCATGTTCAAGCCTTTATTTACTTTTCGACTGAGGCAATTTCTTACAAGTGTGCAATTCTAACGTTTGAGTTTGTTATTGTGTGGACATTTATAATGTGTAAAACATGCATATTTTGGCGTAAATAATAATAAAACTAATTCATAACACCTAGAAACTCTCAGATCTGTTGTAGCCCATATGCTATTACTCATTTTATTCTATTAGTTTGAAAGAGTCAACCGGAAATTGCTGCTGCATTTGCATTCCAATTGACTTGACATCAAGACACGTCTCCCGTAAATGCGACGAGATGAAAGCTAACGGTGGATGCATTTTTAATACTTGTTACTATTACGCTTCCTCTGTCATTTCTGGAGTTTTTTCCAGTTGGTGAATCTATCTATTAGTTTGGCAAAAAAAAGCCTTTAACCGTGACAGTGCCTTCAGCTACAGGGAAAATGGACGGATCTGTCCCACTGAAGGAGAAGCCAGGAATGGATTGAGGCGCGGAAGCTAGCGTTAGCCTGCTAGCCATGGATGGAGATAGAGGAGCTCCTGACTCTTTCGTATTCGACTCCATACCTTAAAATGAGCTGATATTACTTATTCACGGTCCAAAACTATTCAGTCCACGCATGTAATTCTTCTACAAGTGCGTTAGTGCTATGCTGCGCACACGCCCTGAATATGTCAGCTGTCCTGCACATACCGCAGATAACCACTTGGTTGTCTTTGCATAGAGACCATTCTGCTCAGAACCTGTATTTACTAGTTTGCAGCTTGATTAGTTCCTAATAAACCAAGTTGAATTAGTAGTTAAATGTCATAGACCCACTAAATTAGTATGCAACTAGTTTCATGCACATAAGTGTTACATTTTGAAACTGCCCCCTCAAAGATTTAGGTTGAACTTTGCACCTGAAGCACAGTGTTATCAGCCCTCAGTTGTATGGGACCAGTTTTGGCTGTAGCAGTGCTGTTGTAGGTCAGTGATGGGAGGATCCGTGTCCTGCTGCATCTCTCCTGGCGAGAGTCCAAAGATCCGCAGGAGACAAGTGGAATTGGACGAGTGTCCCATCACCACTACTGAGGACGTGAGTGAAGACACTGGGACCTACCTGCAGCACATCAGTGATAGGGAGCTTCCTGATGGTGCGTAATGGTTTCTCAGCTTAGTTTTTCATGTCTTAGCCTGAAATTGCTTACATGTGTGGTGTGGTTAGTTAATTTGTAAAATTAAAAACTCCCACAGAACTGGCCCAAGAGGCAAACCCATCAGACCACCCAAGAGCTAGCACCCTCTTCCTCAACAAGTCCCAGACAGATGGTCAGTATTTTTCTTTAAGTTTACTGACATATGAATATGTTTCTCACTATGTCATAAAGCTTTTCTTCTATTTTCAGTGCGTGAAAAAAGGAAAAGCAACTACATGAACCATGTAAGTGATAAGCTTTTTTTGTAGTCTAAACAAATAAAAAAAAAGAAAGAAGCTTTTAACTGAATCTAAATTCAAATTGTAATTTCTTTCTATACTAGACATCCCCAGGGCTTCTGACTAAAAAGTACAGCTCCTGCTCTACAATATTCATTGACGATAGCACAGTAAGCCAACCCAACCTCAAGAGCACCATCAAATGGTAGGTGATTTCACCTCAATCTTCTACATATCCTCACTAGGGCTGGGCTTATAAAAATCAATTTAAAGAAAAAAAAAAAACATTATTGATTCATAAAACTTTGTGACAGATTTTTTTATGTCATTTCCGGTAATGTGACCCTACCTTCGCAGCTTCTCTTGCTGACATAATGTCACATTCAGATGTTTTCATTCATCGTTGTGGATTACTTTCATCTATAAAGTCTTTTGCAGTGTATTACTCACGTGACCAGCAAACGCTAAGACCATGGGCACACATGTTAGCAGCTAAAGCTAACGGGTGTCACTATGTTCTGCAACAGGAAGTGATGTCACTATGCATATGTGTACTTTCAAATAACTCTGACATGGTCATTTAAATTCACATTTCCTCTAGAACAGGTTTACATTTCATCTTTTTTTATCAGACAGTAAACAGTCTGATGTTAAGTATCTGATTTACATGACGGCATGTCTTAGCTGCGCCTGCCCTCTGTGTGCACACAGGTATTTTAAAAAATGCATGTAGATGTGTCAGATGAAGTTATTACAGTAATCTGATTACTCACAGATAACTGATTTTGATTGTCAAGTAAATGCACTCAGTGTTTTAAAAAATAGTTAACTGAGAACACCTTTACAATTCAAGAAAATTCGTAGTGTTACGTTATTGGCTGTAAATGACTCAATATCGAATCGAATTTGTCCAAAATCAAATTGAAATAAACCGTTGTAAATCGAATTGATTCAGGAAATTAGTAACGATACCCAGCTCTAATCCTCACTCAAATATCTTTTTCAATTTTTGATGGACTGGTTGTTATTCATCATGTAATATGTAAGAATGGAATTAATTCAAGTGGGTCATTGCTTTGATTTCTGTCTGTTCCAGTGTCGCATTGGCCATATACTACCACATAAAAAACAGGTAGGAAAAGTTTGAAATTCTGTTTCTTTCGCAGAGCATACAAAGTTTTGCTGGGATCTAAAAAGCAGCCAAAAACAGATATGACCCAAAGCTATTTGAAATATCCTGGCTTTGCAAGGCATGACTAAAAGGGGGGAAAAAAGGCTTGTTGAAAAACAAGGTTACAGTTACAGCAAATAACACAGCTGAATAAATTTACTCTAGCTAGTGTGTTTCCAAAACCTTTTTTTTCCCAGCATTATATTAAAGTCACATTGATGAGTGGTCATTTTGTGTAACCAGATAGAAGTTTGTGCACATTTAACATTGTCCTGTAAAACTCTCCTGCAGAGATTCAAACCGTTCGCTGGATATATTCGATGAGAAGAAGCACCCTCTGTCGGTGAGTCTGACTTTAAGGTGCAGTGATATTGACTTTGCTGATGAACCAGTGATGATGACTCTCTGCTCCACAGAGAGACAAAGTTCCAGATGACTACTCTGTGGTTGACCCTGAACACAAGCTCATCTACCGCTTCATAAGGACGCTCTTCAGCTCCGCACAGCTCACTGCTGAGTGTGCCATCGTCACTCTGGTACATCTCCAACACCCAGCTGGAACTACAAACATCTGAAAAGATTCATACCTGTTATGTTGTTCATACCATTTTGAGTGTACAATGGATATCAAAAGTGTACACACCTGCTAAAATGCAAAGCTTTTGTGATGTTAAAAATGAGCCCATGATAAATCATCATTAGTGGAAGCAACAAAGTGATCTCACTGTTAAAAGGTATCAGTCAGGTACAGAAACATTCCCACAGCAGTGGATATGTAATAGAACATAGTGAAGGTAGTCATCAGAAAGTGAAAGAGAAAATATGAGAAAAACGGTGATAACAGTGACAGACCTGGACATCCCCCAAAAATGGATGGAAAAACTTTATAACTGGTCAGGGAGGCTGCCAAGAGACCTCCCATATTTTCCATATGCCTTGACTATCCAGTAAGGGTGCAAGATGGAAACGTTTTCTGAAAAAGAAAAACATTCAAGCATAGCAACAATTTGCAAAAAAAGAAAAAGAAAGCATCACGTCTCCCAAAAGCTCCTGGGAAACTGTTATAGTCTGATGAGATCAAGGTTAAACATTAAATACAAACAAAACTTGGCATACCCATGGTGAAGCACGGCGGTGGCAGTATCATGCTTTGGAGTTGCTTTTCTTTAGCTGGAGCTCGGGCTCTAGTCAAGATGGAGAGATTTATCCGCATACTTTTGGCCCAAATCCTTCAGTTTTTTTGCTGGAAAGCTGTAGGGGAATTTCACCTTTCAGGATGTCCATGACCCCAAGCAAACATCCAAATTAACGAAAGAACGGCTTCACCTAGCCAGAGCCCAGCTCTCAAGCCAGCTGATAATCTGTGGAGTGACCTTAAGGGGGCTGTACACAAGAGATCCCTCACAATCTGATATGCAACCAACTTACTGTAGTTTTTTAAAAACAGATTTGCCTGTTTTTACAACTGAATACAATTTCTAAGTCACATTAAAGGGGAGAAAAAGTTTTACGTGATTTTGGCCTTGTTTTTTAACACCACAAAAAAATCTGTAATTTAACAGAGGTATGCGCACATTTTACAGTATATCCACTGCAAATATATTAAAAGCAGTTTGAATTTATGTGTGTCATATTAGGTGTACCTGGAAAGGCTTTTGACTTACGCTGAGATGGACATTTGTCCTTGTAACTGGAAGCGAATCGTTCTTGGTGCCATCCTACTGGCCTCCAAGGTCTGGGACGACCAGGCAGTGTGGAACGTCGACTACTGCCAAATCCTCAAAGATATCACAGTGGAGGATATGTGAGTGTTGCTCCTTATCCAAACAAAAAGACAGTACTCATGGTTTAGCTGCCACAGTGTTGTTTGTCATAAAAGTGCTAAATTCTCTGACATGCAGGAATGAGATGGAGCGGCACTTCCTGGAGCTGCTCCAGTTCAACATCAACGTCCCAGCCAGCGTCTACGCAAAGTATTACTTTGACCTGCGCTCACTGGCTGATGATAACAACCTCAGTTTCCCTCTGGAGCCGCTCAGCAACAAGCGGGCTCAAAAACTGGAGGTGAGTATTTAAGAAAAAAAAAAGTAATTAAAGCACTCCTTTTGTTCATGAAAGCAAGACCCACAAAAGTCACTGAAACAACTTGAAACTGACAAAATTTATAATCATAAAGATTTACTATAAATCAACCAATGAAAATTAGACATTGCTTTTTAATTGTTTTTTAGCATAATTATTAAAAAAAAAAAAAATAATAATAATGAAACAAGCCTGGACCAAAATTATGCCACCCCTATAAAAGATTTAAAATAATTTTACTATAGAAAAATGATTTGTTGCCAGGCTGGAAAATATTCCTTAACACACATATTTTGCATCAAAATGGTTTCAGGGCAAAATGTTCAACATTAATGGCATTAATGGAATGGACATGGAATATCTGAATGTAAGAAAAAAAAACCTAAAATAAAGCATTTAACAACACAAATCATAAAATTCTTCTTAAAAAAAGTAAGTAAATAAAGTATCAGAAAGGTGCGATATCAGTGGATTGCAAATTATTTAAACAACAGATGGCAGTATGTTCAAATAAATAAAATCAGATACATGCTATATAACTTGTGGGGTACCTCAAGGGTCACTTCTAGTTCCCAGACTGTTTGTTTTGTATATTAGTGACCATGCTAACATAGCCAAACTGTTAAAATGTATTTTATTTGCAGATGATACCATTTTATATGCAGGTGACAATATAGGGCATGTGAAAGTGGTTGTCTAGAATAAACTTTAATAAAAGTTGTTTAATGCAAATAAACTGCCCCTAAATCTTGATTAAATATATATCTTGGTATTTAGTAATAGAGGCTTTGGGTTTTATTGATGAAAATATTTAATGGAAATCACATAATAATTGTATAAAGACAAAAGTAGCAAAAACAATTGTTATGCTATATAAAATAAAAGATTCATTGGACAATAATGACCTATATCTGCTGGTAATTCTTTGATTGCTCCCTATCTTATTTATTGCATTGAAAATTTTGGAACTACATGTAAAAAAATCAATTAATTCAGTTTTTATTTTAAAATAAGGAGCAATAATAAATCATTAGGCAAAGCAGATATATAGAGCTACCCAGTCCATTATTTACAATTAGTTAAAATTGATCATCAAGCATTTTACAGTATTTTGACGCTAATGAACAACTCCTAGGAAATGTTTACTAGTCCATATAGAAAAAAAGATTTGGAAAAAAGGCAAATCCATTATATTTTGAAAGGATATGAGATATTTATTAAACCAAGATTCAGAACAAAAAGGTTAGAGGGATGTGTTTCTGTGTACAGAGTCAGTTTATGGAACAATCTGGATAACAAAACTAAAAAAAGCTAAATCAGTTATTGTGTTTAAAAAAATTAAAAAAGCTATAATAAGAAAATATGATAGTTTAATTTTTAATGTTCTATTTTGCTCTGTGATGTGAAGATCGAAGTATTTCTTGGTAAGCAGCGGCATGTTGGCCTACAGCTGTTTTTAGTTTAATTTTAGATTTGATCTATTATTACTTTAATGGAAGTATTTGTGTGAGAGGGGCAGGTTATATATGATTCTCTTCTTTCTGCTTTCAGTGCTTGACATTTATGCTTGTGTTGATTCATTTGTTTAGGAAATATTGAAATTGATTTATGTGTAAAGTCTCCACATCTTTTATCATCTTGCTGTCAGGTGGTAATTTTGTTCTTCACCGTTTCCAGGCTATATCCAGGCTGTGTGAGGACAAGTACAAGGACCTGAGTAAATCTGCCATGAGGAGGTCCGTCAGTGCGGACAACCTGGTCGGCATCAGGAACTCCCAGGCTGTGCTGTCTTAAAGCCTGCAAGCACTATCTTACATCTGGCAAAGATGACCGGACGTTTCCAAAGTAGTAGTATTATCAGCAACTCATAGGTTCAGAAATTAAATTTAAAGTTTGGGAGGAAGAAATGACTGAAGGTTTAATTTACACCATTACTGTAATATGATGAATCAAGTTTGTGTGTTCATTATAACGAACTGCAGCGTTCGCCTTCAAAGCATGGTCAGATGTTGAGTGTTGGAGGGGAAACTGCATGAAAACGCCTCCTAAAGTCACACAAGACCAGAATTATTGATGTTTTTTTTTGTTTTTTTATATATCTGTCAGTCTTTTGAGGGAGTCATCTGTCAGCTGCCATCTCTTCTCCACCTGCGTTTCCTGGACAAACTGTCTTGGAGCTACCCTGTGGTGTAGTTCTGCACACGGACAACGAGTAGATTATGTTTTGCTTACTATGTAGGCTCTTATAGCTGTGAAATGTACAAGACTATTTAAATCAAATAAATTGCACTCACTGTTGAAAGATGAGGCTTAGGTGGGAAAGTGTGTCATGGTGTTTTGTTTGCAGGACAAAAAAAAAAAACTGGATTAACTATTAAATGTGATTCTATATGTTGTAAGAGATGCTGTTGCTTTAGAAGACCTGCAGTACTTTCACCAGCAAGGACAAGACCTCAACAGTGTGTGTATATTGGTTTAATGAAGGGTATGAAGTAGATTCTCTGATTGGCTAATCTGGTTCTCATGATTCAAGGCTGGAAGGAGACTTGGTGTGGGAGTTCAATCTCAGGATGTCAGTGACCCAAACCGACTCAGGACCAAGAGGGTTCCTGAGACAGAAAGATATGGTGGGGGGATGGATGTGTAGTAAGAATGGATTGACTTGAGTGAGGGTGAAGACGGATGAGTGGGAAGAATGGTTGGATAGCTAGATGAGAGAAGGGAAAAAATTATGAACTGATAAGTAAGGGGGAGGATGGATGATTGCCTGGATTAGGGAAGAGAGGGATAGATCAGAGGGAAGAATGGCTGAATGAGGGAGGGCAAGATGGATGAATGGCTGGATAGGAGATGGAAAGGGTGGATAAAGGAATGAGAAGGCAACCTAGGTGAGTGGAGTGGTTGAGGTGTGGCCTTGCTTCCTTCATGTATTCTGTCCACGTTTTTAAAATATTTAGTTTACAGTGTACATTTTTGTTTAATGGTAAGTCTCCTATTACCACTTATCTGTAATAGCCTGCATATATAAATAGTTCGATAGGTATCACCTTCAGCTCCAGTCCACGTTGCAGCAGATCTGAAGAAACCTCTGACTGAACACACTCTTCACACATTCTTTATTCAGTTTGTTGTGTGAGAGTTTGCATTGTTGTCTGTTTTAAGGTAGAACATGAACTCTAATGGATCAGCAGTCCTCAGCACAGAACCAGCCCACTATAGCGTTCAGTCCAGTTTCTTTGAATCACTGCCATGCTGCTTCCAGTTCCCAACGGATGAAGTTGAGGAAAAAAGAAGTAAAATTTCCATACAGTTGTCAGGTAAAATAACAGCATGAATTTAGAGCTAATTGCAAAAAACCCTATATACTTGCATCGGTCCTTTCACTCTTACATTCTCATTCTTAACCTGTCATTTACTCATCTTCCTCTCACTTGTCGTTGCACATCCTCAGGTGCAGGTTTTTAGCCCCTATTCACAAAAATACATCTGATCTGCTCTATTGGCTTTTTTCCAGTTCATTCCGTATGACAGCTACAGGTGAGTGGAACTAAAATGCGGAAGAAATATCTAGCGGTCTTTTATGGGATTTTTCTTTTTCAAACAAATTTTCCCTAGTAACTTTTCTTTCATTTATTGGCTGAATCCTCATTTTTCCTCTGGTAAAATACAAGAAGCTACTGTGGCACCCACATTATATTCTGGTTGAAAATACATCAGCTTGTGGCATTCTACAGGTCTGTTTATGTTTTTTGTCATCCAGGATGACCTTGTCTCTTATGGCTGTGTAGCGTATTCATTTGTCAAACCATTCATTATCTCAAGATGATCATTACTACCTACGATGTTCACATCAGCGCAGTGGGTGTTGATGGAGGGTTAGTGCTGAGCCAGGTGGAGCTTGGCTTCCAAGAGCTAACCTGCAGGTTCCATGTCACCATCAAGAGGCATATTATATTTTTCATGGAGGAGAACATGCTGCTGTTTGGACCCCCGTCTGTTTTGACAATGTTCTGCATTTTGGCCATCAGCTGCTATGTATGCATGTATTGTGCAGCATTGGAATCACAGAGCAGGACACACTGTGGGACTTTACCTTTTAATGATTTTGCTGCAGCTGACACTGATTATTTATGGGAATTTTTGAGTGATGGATGAGAGAAATACTTCATCTTCCTGTAGGATGGTGAGTTTTATAGAGACACCACTACTAATAGTAACACCTTCATGTATTACTGCAACTTTCCTTGCAATCTTTGAAAACATACTTACCAGCCACTTGGGTGCTAGTACAGGGTTAGGCCTCTTTTTGCCTCAAAAACTGCTTTAATTTTCAATGGCATAGATTAAAGAAGGTGTTGGAAACATTCCTCAGAGGGTTTGGCCACTTTTCATATGATAGCATCACAGAGTTGCTGCAGATTTGTCAGCTCCTGGTGTGGTCTTCTGCTTCCAGGTTTGACATTTTCTGCATTCAGAGATGGTGTTCTGCATATCTGGGTTGTAAGCAGTGGTTATATGAGTTATTCTTGTCTTTCTATCATGCCCAAACAGTCTGCCCCATTCTCCTCGGACCTCTGACATTGTCAGAAATCCAGAAAGCTGTTGCTTCCTGGATATTCTCTCTTTTTGTTTAACCCCAGAGATGTTTCTAAAATACTAACACCACCCTGTTCAAAGTCAAAAGTTGAATATTATTATTATTTAATATTATTTAACGGAATAATCCCTAATGTACATAAATTTGGTATTTGTGTGCACCTTGAATGGATTGCTGCACACTGCATTTATAGCTGAAGCTTAAATTTAAATATGGTGCGCTTTGAACCAGCAGACGTTATGACTCGGTTGTTAAGGTGGAGGGGCCATTGGTGAGGTCACTATTGTGATTGACAAAGTATCAGCTAATAGCTCTTTTGGAATCAACTTTTAGTAAGTGATGTTTGATAAAAAATTATTGTCTTTGGTATTTTTTAACAGACGCAGCTCAAGAGATTATGTGTCTGTTGCAGGCTGCAGACAGGCAAAAGGTAGTGTGTTATTTATGAAGTTGTCTTTAGTTCATCCCCTTTTAAATGGGCTGAAAGCACTGTAACCTGGTAGATGTGTTTCTGTCTTGCTCGCTGCTGAGAGAAAGCTGGGGAACTGTAAATTGTAAAAAAAAAAAAACAAAGAAATAAGAATGCAATGATGTGAAAATTTCATAAGCAAATGTTTTATTTATAATAGAACTGAAATCCGATACCACCGACACAGCTGACACTGATCCATTATCTTCTACCACAGGGAATTTTTTTCCTTTGGCACCACTTTGCAAATTGTGCAGCTTGATGGCCTTGTGCCAGCTCTTGAGTTTCTTTCAACAGTTTTTCTTTGAACAGCTATGCACCGACCATCCTTTGCCAACTTTCTCATTACAGCAGACAGTCAATCTGTCATTATCATCTAACCAGGTTTTTGAGCAGAGCCCTTGTTTCCTCAAGGGACGGATATACCCCGTCCACTCCTTTTTAAACTGCCTGGAATTTAAAGAAATGAGCTGTTAAGCTGCTGAATGTCCTTGTTTTTAAGCACTTCCTGATCTGAACACACAGGTAGATCTTAACGCTAGCCTAGCCTGGTGTGGGCTATGTTTGCCGCCCCAAAAGCCCCGGGCTTAAGCCTCAGGGTAGTCCATATAAAGGCCCTAGAAACAGAGATGGGGACTCGAGTCACACTTAAGTCACATTTCCAGTGACTTAGATTGAAACCCGAACACTTCAGACTCGATTTGTGATTTGAGAATCTTTTATTTTTAATGTTTTGTTTTTTCATGATCACTCTGTCCAATCTGCTGTCTGTGTTGTGTGATGCCATTTTAACACTGACATATTATCACATCAACACAGACGTCTCTGCACGCTGTAAACATTAGCTTGTTTCTATCTACTACTACTAATATAATGGTAACTCCGTCAGGTTTGGCTCCACTGAATATGTCCAGAAAAAGAATGAGACTTTTACTGAACACAGTTTGCATGAACTGCAAACTTTTCCATAATGACGTTAAACTGGGATCATTCCCACTGTAAACAACACGGTTTTACTGGGTCTGTTTATTAGAAAAGTGCAGCTGTTGCTGATTTAGGAATATTAAGGGATATTTATTGGACCTGCAAGTACAGCAAGTATTGGATCTAAATGAAAATATTTATAATTTTATTAAATTTTTTTGCACTAGTGCAGGGATCTCAACTATGGATCTCTATGTGAGTATGGATTTTAATTTCCTTGGGTATTATAATGCATCTTCTAAGCAGACCAGATGGCAGATTACTCGTTACAACTAAAAGTGACTTGCAATTTGACTTGGATTTGCCACTTTAAAACTTGAGACTTGATTTGGACTTCCAAAAAATAACTTCTCTGCCTAGAAGGGTCAATGAAAACACTCTTGGTCCCATCATCCATCTGCTGACCCACTTTTGCCGACAATAATAATTCATGGGTTTCTTTTAATTGGCGTAACAAAGTAAAAATTCTTCTGGAAGCGAGTAATAAAGCTGATGTTATCCACAGAAAAGCTTTATAGTTCCATAATATCACCTGGACATGTGTTGTTATTTAAATGTCAATAATGACATATACACACTCCTCTAGTTGTCTTTAACAACTCATCATTTCTATGCTAAACACACTTGTCATAGTGCACGATGGGCACTATCCATGTGGTTATTGGAAAGTAATTTGAAATATCTTACATTGTACACACTTGAATTAACCCTTTGATCGTCAGGGCTCGTGATTTTAAAGAGATTCGAAACTGGAAGACAAAAAGTATTTTGATTCTCTTTTTTGTTCATGTGCATCATTTCATTTCTTTGTATCTTTGTCCTTGTCTTAATTCTTTATTTCTTTTTATTCACATTACATATCTTTGTAGTTGTTGTTTTTTATTTTAGGTAAATTTAGCTTTAGTGTTTGTCTTTTTTTATAGTGGTTTTAAATTTCTTTAGTTGTTGTAGCATATGCTAAGGCAGTTTGTTTTGGGTCTCTAGTTTTTTTAAGTAACTCTTATGCCACATGGAGTTGTTTGCATGGAGATCTAGTCCGTATGGTTGTTTTTAGTTTCTTTTCTGTTTCCATCAGATCACTGAGAGACTTTTTGTAGTTGTTTTGAGGCATTTTGTATCTGTTTAAGATTATTTCAATTAACTTTTTGCTCTTTTGTAGAAAGAAAAGTTTGATCATTTGCTTTAAATATTGTTTTTTATTCATTTATTTTGCTTTGTGAGGTTGTTTTGAATCTTTTTGAGTTTCTTTCTAAAGTCAGACTTTATTGCTACTAAGAAAAAATGCCATTGTTCAATGTTTTATTTTTACAGCCTAAAAAAACAAATTGTAGTTCCCACATATGACCACAGGGGGGCGGCGTTGCAGCATGTGAAGCAGCTGACCTAACTGCAGGTATAAGAGAAGTCCATGTGTTAATGCGACATCCTCCTGAGTCTCTGAGTTTTGGTGCAGCTTGGTTATATCATCACCACACTGCAATAGATACAGACACAATTATGCCTCTTTCTTTTTACTCTTTGCTCCAACTTAATGATGGTGTTGTTTTCGGAGAGCCGTTGCAAATGTATATTAAATATTTTCACTTAAAAAAGGGTATCTTAAAAGCAAAATTTCAAATAAAAAGTTATAGGAATAAGCTGAGTAAGGCTGATTTAAATGCATGTGCAAATCAATAAATTTGATTGCAAGATTTAGTATTTTTTTGAAGCCTATTAAACTCATATCAGTGTAAGTACATGGAAACTGTCATAATCTGAGATGAATAGTGTGTGCTTGTATGCCTGTGACTGTGTGTGTCCTGTAGGGATCACAGTGCCAGTGCAGCTTCATTAATCTCTTAGCATCATGGGACTTGTCTGAACTCTAAAAGAGGCTACAGAGAGCAAGCTGCCCCCCAGGGAGACACTCCGTTTACCCTCCACACACTCAGGTCACTCCTCATATCACACACTACAATGTCAGACTGCTGCTGCTGATCTGTACAGAATGTGTGTGATGTGCATATTGCTGGTATATTTTTGGGTTTGTCCAGGCATATGGAGGGATAGAAGGCGAAAGTCAAATGTTGGACAGAGTGATGTTGTGCTGTATGTGGGTCAATCTGAGTGTGTTGCATGTTTTCTTAAAGTAGCAAAAGTCAATACTGTGCTACAGCTATATCATAAATATTTATTTCCCCTCAATAATGCATTGGAAAGAATACAGTATGTTCTGGTAACATTTAAAAAGATGCAGCTCTAAATATGCTCAAATTTATACATACCGACACTAAAGAGTGAAAGAATCTGACCAACAATATATTTGTGCAGTAATAAAAACTGGAAGTCATTTAATGTTAACCTGTGCTTACCTAGTGAGGATAGTGGATTTTCAAAGGATTGTTGAGCATATAAGCTAAAAAGTACTTTTGGCCAAAGCACATTTCAGGCCAATCAGAGGCAAAAACTCTGACAGGACCTATACCAATGAAAATATATCAGCATACGCGGATGCAGAAGCTGGGATGATAATTTTTTTCTTTTTTTTTTTGCATGCAAACAATCCTGTTAAAAGCTAAAGTTATAAAACTATATTGAAACAATGTCCATTGAATTTAGCAGAAAGTGTTGGCACAAACTTTCTTGGTCTAAATATCCACTGATTGCATCAAAGACCCTGAAAAATTAGTTACTGCCTCCAAATAAATACCAATTGGTCTGTAGCTGCATCATCCTCAAAC
>CM047998.1:12126022-12139014 GCA_026261665.1 Melanotaenia duboulayi
TTCCAGCAGAGGCACACTTGAGGAAGTTTGCCACCTTTTAATAATGCACCTATGATTTTGTGTGCAGCATACTGTATATACATGAAGCGCTTGGCTGTAGGTATGGTAACATTGCCACCAGAGCTGCTCTTTAAACACCTAAAGAAGTTTCAGGTTGTGATAAATGAGCCCATTAAGCCTTTTGTGTCTTATTTTTATCYGACACATGAGTACATATCTCCTCAGACTGCTGTTTGAAGACATATTCAGCAACATGCATGACACMCATTCATTCAGCCGTTCTGACACTCCAGCTGCAGCTCTCAAACTGRTCATGTGGCAGATTGAGAGGTGAAAGTGGAGAGGTAAGGCTCTGTGTCTTCCCTCCAAGGACCACTGTGAGGTGTTCAGTTTCCATGGCAACATGGCTCACACAGTCCCCACATGATGGGGCTTGGTTACTATAGGAGACAGGCTGTGTGTTTGATTGTGAATGTATGGTGGTTTTGCAAGAGGGAGATGGGAATGTGGAGAGGGAGGTGGAGGGATGCTGTGTAAAGGTTTTCTCCATATGTGTTACTATGGCGACACTACTGAGCTCTGTGGAAGGGTAACCCTCTCCTCCCCTCAGTTTTCTCTCATCCACATCATCCTCTTGTCAACTTTTTAAATTTTATTTCTCGCTTTTAGTTGACTGTTATGTCATGTCTCATTTTATTCATTTTACTAATTCATATTTATTTTCTCCTGTCTCCTCTCCTTTGCTTTCTTTTCCATCTCCGACCATGTTTTAACTTAATTTCCTCACCTCTTGCCCCCTTTTCAGCTTCTTTCTCCTATCCTCCTCCTAGCCTTTACCCAGTCCTCTGTTTCTTTTCTTTTCCTTTCCTATCTCTTCTCTCTTCTATCTGCTGTTTACTTGCCTTTGTATTAGTTAAACTAATGTCCTCCCAGTCAGTAAATTCACATCAGCCAGCACTGCAGACAGCCCAAAGAGGAGCGGGTGATAGGAAACCTGTCGGCCGAATGGCTCCTTATTCTCTGCCTCAAGATTGCTTCTCCAGCATATGCATGAAAAACTCATTCATTGCTGCTTGCATTTGTCACACGCTTCCAGCTTACCTTCAGCACTGAGAAATGTTGGCCAGCCACAGCAAGCAGTGAACAGGTACATTGCGCCCAGAGAATGGCCGGCTTGTGCCCTGAATGGCTCGCTGTACTCCGGGAAGCCGTTCAGCATGATGGATGCGTTGTTATTCTAGCATTAAAGCTTTAATGTGATGGATTCTCCAGTGCCAGAAGAGGAAACGGCAGAGTTGATGTAGACGATGTGCTGTATCCTCAACTCCCTTTTCTTTTCTGTTCTCTAGTTACTTTCAAATATCCAGCCACTTTTTTATGGTGTGTTTATGTTGGTGGATCCAGTAATCAAATATCACTCTCACTGTGCATTTGTGAGTTTATAAGGATGTAAATCAGAGTCTTCTTAAATTATAGATAGATAATCTGGCTGCTAATTCTGTTTTCTAGTTTGTAATTGGTGTTTTACCAGTTTAAACTCAATGGTAGTGGAAATAAGGGGCATTTGGAAGTGTGTGTCTGTGCCTCCCTGTCTGCTTGTTTTCAGAGAGCTCTAGCTTGTCGCATTGGGAATAAGGGAATAAAGAGTCTGACCTCACTGTGCAAAAATGTTATACCCAGAAAGCACACACTCCCAGCAGCAGCCAACATGTTTTGCTGGTAAATTGACCCTTAAATGGCTTTTTCTGGCTTCATCAGGTGGAGGAGAAAAACGAAAGACATGAGAATTTTGCATGTGCTGCACAAGTGGAGACAAACATGCAATGATCTCTCATGCCTGTCTGCTGAAGCTGACTGAGGGCTATTTGGAGACCACTAGAGGCTGCTAGCAACTCAGTTTAGAAAAGGAAACGGTGGCCTGTCATTTCAGAAGCACATGCACCAAAATCCATTTGAAAACCAGTCCAGGAGTTAACATGACTGTTACAGCACACTACTAGCTCACTGACATTATGTAAATAAAACACATACAGAGGCAGACACACTCATAAACACACACAGATTATGTGTCACGTTAGCCTATGGATTGAGGTAACTGTATCAGTGGTGGTGATGGAGAGCAGCATGGATCAATAGAGGGTGTTTTCTCAAAATGAATTGGCTCTTAGCCCTTTATAGATCTGACTGTGGAGTGATGTAATGTGCCTGTGCCACTGGTGTAATGTTGATTCAGTGCTGTACTTTATGTGGACACACACATAATGCAATCTTTTACCATGTTTGACTACATGTGTGTATAAGTACACACATAAACACCATGTTGACCTGGGAATACAAAAATCCAAATTAACTCGGATAAGAATTCCCTCAAGTGGGATGTTTCTCATCACTGCAAATAAGAGCTTTCTTTTAGTAGAATGTTGTCATAGATCCCACATTTAACAGATTCATTCAAGCAAATAAAGTAGTGTATAAAGTGTTTTTAATATAATGCTATAAAGTGAAAAGTGCTGTCTTGTCTCAAAGGTTCAGAAAAAAAAACAATCAGTTTACAGGCAAGTTAAAAGATCAAAAGATGCATTAAGACACATAGCCAAAACAAAAGTTTAATTTTAAGTGAACAAACAGTGCTGATTGAAAAAGTTTATTACAATAAAACAATTGAGGTACTTTTGCCTGATCAACCTAATTTTGCCGAATTGATATGCGAGAATCAATTTATGTAAAAAGACTACAGAAAATGAGAAAATAACTGACAGGATATACTTAAAAAAAACACAAAGGCAATGTCCTTTCAGTCATGTCTTATGATCCACTAGAAGTGTGCAGTGGTGTATTTGTTTGCAGACACACCCACTCCGCTTGTATTGTCCTGTTTCTTTCTTCTTTTGCTGTCTTTGGGGTATTTTTGCTCCATGACACATGCCAATAACATAGCCTGGAGATGCATGGGGATGTTAATTTATAATTTAGGGCAAAGCTGCTGTGAAAATATCTTATTTGTCTGATTTTTGGCTTTGTTTTTACTTCAGCTTGTTTCCCCCATGAACTTCAGATCAGCAACAGATGGAAGTGACATAGCTTACAGGTTCTTATTTCTAAAATGTGACAAAAAAATGTTTAAATACAATGAAAATGGTTCAGCAAAACCTAACATGCAAACTAGTCAAACATGAATTTAGCTAGGTGTCCATGGTTATGTTTATTAAAGCATTTTTATTACTTATCACACACAACACTGACCAAGTCTTTGCTATGGCTGCTCTGACAGGCTAAATAATCTTAGAGAAATAAAAAAAAACAAAACAACAAAAAACATTTTTTGAATACAACAGAAAATTGTTTACGTCGTTCAGTTAAATTAGTCATCGAGAGTCTTGAAGACTGATTTAACTGTCCTCTCTAATTTTTGGAATGGTGGCGGCACAACCTGCCAGTGTTTCATGTGGGTCAAATGTCTCTCCTAACCTAAGACCTGAATGAGATAGTTGTGAGGCACTGTAGCACCCAGCTTGGCTAACGTCTTTGCTCTGGCTAGGGCTAGGAGCTAAACTTGTGGCTAAGTATTCCATTGCAGTCATTTCAGCAGCTTCAATGTTAGCGGTTAGCTAAAGGTCCTCCCACTGTGGGGACTTCATGTTGTTGACAAGATGTAGATTCAGCTGCCTTAAAATATCCTGGCCGTTTAGGGATTTTCGTGAGTAAATCTTGATCACAAAGTTGTTTCAGACGTTACGTTCTTATGCTCTGCCGTCAGACTTTTTTTTCCAGGCATTTTTGCCTCTCTTGTACCCAGTAGAGTCATATTGTTCTTCTGATGTAGTTTTTAGGTTGGCAGTTTGATCTTTTTTTTTTTTTAACAGGACTAAGTCAACAGGGATTTGGCTACATTCCGCCATTCAGCTCCTTTTTTTTCCTTTGTGCTGTTTATAATGGGTAAATAGAGGTCAAGGTTAAATATCTTCTGGCCCCCCTACACACTGGGGGCCCCTAGACTGCAGCAACGTTAGCCTGTGCATTAATCCACACCAGGTTGGGGGTATTTGTCAGCTCTGGCCCCACACGGCTTTGCTGGGAAGACAATAAATAGGTGCATATGTTTAATTCCAATGAGATCAATACAGTTGTGGCTGCAAGAATAGACACAGCTCACTTTTTCCTTAAAGAACCATGCATTTACCAACAATAACACCTCAGACGAAAGCCCTGAAAAATGACACAAACGAATGAGTGAAACAGTTTAAATATAATAATTCAATCAAATCAGAAAGATGGAATTTACAGATTAATGTTTAATGCCATACCTTTAGTCATATTAACAGGCTTGTAGATGAAGTAGAGGTTACTGGACTGGTAACACTGCAGCCCCCAGAGCTCTGAGGGGTAGAACTACCACCAGTAGAAAGAGTAGCCATGGCAAGACTTTTTTTTCAGTGCTTTATTTTAAGAGAGGTGATGTTACCACTTTCTCTGCAAGAATGAACATTTGGCCACACGTTCATCATATACAAATACAACCTGCACATGCAAATGTGTTTACAAATGCAAGAATGCATCACCAATGCTTTCAGCAAGTACCTGCTGGTTTTACCCTGCAAGCATTTTGTTAGAGCTCTTAGCTGTGTCACAGCAGCTGGTGAGTCCTGCAGATATTTTGCAGGGGAGCAGATCTGGAAACAGGAAGGGTTTGCATATGAAAAATTGAAGTGACATTAAAACAGACATGAGCAAGCATGCTTGCAGAGGAGAGGTGGAGGGAAAGAGAGGTGAGGTATGCAACGCAAGAAGCTAAAGGGGTGGAGGGTGGTCAGTGAATAGAGTGTGTGTATGTGTGAGGGGTGAAAAGAGAGGGAAGGGAAAGGAGGGGCTAACAAAGATCATTTGAGGAGAAAGAAGTTTTGGAAGAGAGAAAAGTAGAGGTTGGCACTCACCTCCCTCCCAAATACTCCACGGAATAAAGTTACCACACTTAAAGAGGGACAGAGAGGAAGGCAGAAGTGAGCAAGCGGACAAGATGGAGAGCTAGAAGGAGCATGAATGGGAGAGGGGAGGGAGCTCACATGAGGGGGACTGACTGAGGCCATCAGAGAGAGAAAACGAGAGCAGCATTGCCTTCCTTCCTGCTGTATGCATCTCACGTCTGGCATGGATCTGTGTTGCCAAGGCCTGCATAGAAACGCTGGGAATTTCTGGGAAAACCTTGGATTTCAGCTGTTAGTCTGAAGAGGCTTCGATTGGTACTTTTTACCAGGATGCCCTCCGTCTCTCTGTCACTGCCCTCTGCTCTGGCAGGAAGGGCCAGGACCTGGGTTTGCCTCTCCTGCATGTTCTGGGTAAGAGTAGAAACAATTCACTCTGTGTTAACAAACCCAAACCAACATAGGTCACACGCTTAAATGACCTGGAGGGTGTTTTTCTTTTCTTTTCTTTTTTTTTTCTCACAGGTTTCTGAGATGCTCTGAAAAAAAAGTCCTTTCATGATGTTGTCAAATGGGTGGTTATGTTTACATTTGAAGCTATTAAAGGTGAACAATTCACCATCAAAGTTTGCTTTAGAAATCCCTGCACACTAGGACCACTGTGTCCTCAGGAGTGTGGGTTACCTGAAAGTTGGAGCATAGAGGATTTTGTTCTGTAGGAAATCTAGTTAAAAACTGACTAAGACCTCATATAAAAAATTCCTCCACTAACATCATTTACTGTACCTTCTGGTGTTTTGCTATTCCCTTCTGATTGTTCAGCTTGCATCAGCTAGCTGCATGATGGGAAAACCTGCAGCAGTCTGCTTCCTTCAGTGATCCAGACAGGACTAATCTAGTTGACTGTTCTGTGGTGACTTGCATCGCCGTGATGTTGCGTCGAGTCCACGCGGCCTCGGCACTAGAGCTATTTCTGGGTTCTCCTGTATAATTTAATCGGCTGCTGCTCACTTCTGCATCTATCTGGGACTGACTGAGTGTGTCAAGAACTGGGGGCTTTCCATGCAAGCACGCCAACCTTCTGACGCAAGTTGACNGGGGGCTTTCCATGCAAGCACGCCAACCTAATGACGCAAGTTGACTTGTTGTATATGAATATAGACATAAGACCTCCAAGTCTTTGTCTTATTGAGCCACATAAGCCAGTGCAGAGGTCTCCTTTTGTGTTTAAGAACTCCCCAAAACAAGATGCTCTTTACCCACATGATTTTATAATACATAGGAAAAGCTGAATTTTTTTTATTGTATGTTAACATGTTACCACACTACACATTCCCTTGTTTTTATGCATCTAGCACCATCTTTATTGGTGAAGCGACTGGATTTATGGCTCTTTTTTGTCTTTTTTTGCTTGTATAATGTATACACATGGTGTAATGATTGCACCCAAGTGTAAATGAGACATCTGCCCTACTTTTCCCCAGCTTGCAGTGGAGGATAGAGCCATTTAGATGCAATGAGAAGGAGGCAGGTTGGTAGAAAAACTCGTCACATGCAAAATAAGGCGTAAAGTTATTCAAAGGCAAGGCCTTCTATACAGCATGATCACTTCACCAACAATCATGACCAAAAGAGATGAAGAGGGAAGAAGGGAGGGGAGGAAACAGCTGGATGATGTGAGGTGAGACACCATCAGCAGGAGGAAGAGGAGTAAGAGGGCGAATGACGTGCAAGAAGCTGGTTGTGAGAAAGCTCCTCAAATACATGCTATTAATAATTTATCAGCCCCACGCGCAGAGAGAGAATATTAGATTTGACGTGCTGACAGGAAAAAGCCACAAATGCAGGCTAATTCCTACAACACTGGCCAAATACTTCTGTGAGCTCATTACTCATATATGTAAAACAGCTTAGCACAACAGGTATTTAACACTGGAGATATGGTTTTTAACACATTTACTAAAACTTGCTCCCTGTTTTCATCAGAGTCCGTTTAGGTTGTGTCATTTGGTGATGCTTGAAAGATGGCTTATGTTTTAGGATAATACATACTACTGTCATTATGACCTGAAACATAATTTCTAACAAGATTTTAAAGCAGATAAAGTAAACCCACCTTTTATATATTGAGGAAATGATCCAATATGATACATTTTTGAAAATCAGAAGTATGTAAAACCTTAGGATTAGTGGTTAATTTTAAGGCTAAATGAGAGCCAGGTGTTTTCAGTCAAACAGATGTGCCCTGTTTGATTTAGACTTTGATAAGTCTATCAAACACATTTATGGAAGTGCATCAAGGCACAAGTAAACATGTTAGAGTATCTCAGGAACAGTTGTTGATGCTCACAGGTTTGATTCCAACAGTAAAGAGCATGAAAAACACTTAATAATAGCATTAAGAAAAGACTGCTTGTCAAGCATGGTGGTGGTAGCATCATGATTAGGGTAGGTTTAGCTACATCTGAGCCAGAACAGCTTCCAGTTATTGAATTATAATATACTGATTACAAGACATGTTAGAGTGAAGTACCAGGACATCCCTCAGTTACTTAAATGTCAGTTTAAAGCATCTTTTCAACAAAACATTGATATCCAGTTCTGGTCCTTAAGGACNTGGTGGTAGCATCATGATTAGGGTAGGTTCAGCTACATCTGACCATCTGCAGGTTTTAGATGTTTCCTGGTTCACCACACCTGACCTTAACTTGACAACAAGCTGTTGAGATCCATTTTTTAATCAGGTGTAATGGAACAGAGAAACATCCAAAACTTGTAGAACAGAATTTCCAGTAGACCGACATTAAACATTCCTCCATTAGAATGACTATAAGCCTGCAAGTTCTTTAAATAGAAAATAACTAAAGATGAATAATGTAAATGTTTTAAAGTGGCCAAATCAAAGTCTTGACTTTAATAGAAATGCTGTAAAACAACTTGAATTAAGCAGTTCATGTGAAGAAACCTGCCACTAATCTGGAGTTGTTGAGAGCTGTTGTTTATATTGGGGTGAGTTGAATTACTTAAAGCTAATGTGCAAAACTGATCATCTAGAAGTTTAAACCAGCTATTGCGCCACAAGATCTTCGCGCTAGATAATGAATGCAAATGAAAATCTTCTTCAACTAAAATTTATAGCAAGACACCTTTCCTGGTTCAACTGCAAAATCTCTTTATGTAGGTTGGGTTCTCTTTACTATTCTACTTTTATGGCTTTTGTGAAGATCTTAAGGTGTTGTCACTGGTCAGATTTTTTTCTTATTTTAGTGCTGGAAACAATTTTTATCTAAAAGCATGTGATGCAAAATGTGTTTTTTTTTATGTTTGCAGGAAAAAATCTTCTAATGAAAGACTCCATTAACATTTTTTAATGGTTTAAAGGAAGTTTTGTGATGCTATTCAACAAGAAGCATAACTTCTGTTTCATAAGCCATGATTTTTAGACTACTCAAATATCATTTCAATCTGGGCCTCACACAAGTATGAGGCAGCTGCAAAACTGTATATCGGGATGTATGCTCCATCATGTCTTCAGTTGTCTAACAGAGTCTGTTATTGACTGAACAGAATCCCCAGAGAGCTCTGAAAATCAATCAGGCTTTGATCGGATGGTTGCTGCCTGCCACACCTCTGCGTGTGTCACCTCTGTATGAGCTTGTGAAGTGTGTTCATGTGTGTGTGTGGCCTGGCGTGTACTAGAAGTGCCATTTCCCTCTGGTAATCATAGCAGCTATATTAGCCCAGACTAGTGATTAGCTTGTTTTTGAGTGAAGGGATTCTTGAGTAACGATTTTGTTACTGTGTCCTTATTGTGCAGCTCACGTGACTCTTCACATCCAGCTTCACCAACAACATCATATATTTCCTTTCACATTGAAAGGACAAGAGAAAATAACAAATTTGGAAGGAAGTCCATTTTATACTTCTAAAACCTTAAAGATCTTCTCTGGAAAGGCTACATTTTCACTCCAGTAAAGCTCATCCCTTTAGTTAAAGATAATTTTGATAAATTAAAGCTATGTGCAATCTTGAACCAAACTTAGGCACTACATCTTATAATCCAGTTAAAATAGAGTGGCTGATTTATCTTGGAAAGAAAGATGAGCAAAATCATTTCTTTTACCATCCTGTACCTGTAATGTTGATAATATTTGTGAGTTGATGTCCACCTCCAAATGACATGAAACTGCACTCAGACCTAGTTTTGGTTAACAGCTTCCAAAGGGACCTCATGTCCTGCCACGCGGGCATCCCTCCAACTCTCACTACAGCTTCCTCCATGCTCCCATTTTCTAACCAGCAAATTTGTGTGTATGGGTGTGTGTGTGTGTGTGTGTATTCAAGCATCACCTGTGGTTCTGTAGCTTCCAGACTCAGACTGTCCTCAGAGTGTAGCTGTCACTCTGGCTAAACAATGCTCTGTGTACCTGTGAACAGGTGATTTATATGCAATGTGACCGGACACATCCCTCCAGACCCTGGGGCCACCACCAGCCAGCTTGACCCAGCTTCAGCACACTTCCCCTGGCTGTTGTGTACTGTTCTGCCCCCACTTCTCATACCAGAGGCTGGATCTCTGCCCACAAAGTTTAGCAAATTCTGGTTTTCGTAAGGTTTTGTACTATCTTACCCAGAGATGGTATTGTGCATCACTATCTTGCACATTGAAGGGATTAGTCTACTGAGCACAGCAAGTAGCTGCATGTTAGATTGTGTTACCTTAATATATAAATGAAGGAGAAACTTGCACGATGAGCAGAAAGCTGTAGATTGAAAACTACAATGTGCTGTATGAAATGCACGTTGTCATGCATGCATAAAGCTGGAATGCGTGTTAAAATGCATCACAGGGAGACCAATAGCTGCTAATGATGCGCAATTCAAAAGTACGCGGTAGCATACTTTTCATGTATTTGCCGTGTGTTATCTTGTTTTATGAGATGAACTTAGACTGCCATGCTTACTAATGAGCTCTCCTTTCTCTAAGTTCATTAGCTGCTGACAAATGATCATAAGCGGCCTAGACTTCATGATCACAGCTCATTGATCTTTCTGTCTCTCTGTCTGCACCTGGTATTGATCATACTGCACTCTCATGCAAACACAATAATAGCTACAGCCTTATGCGAACAGTGTAATGTATGTGTTCGCAGGTTGATTTTATGCATTTTTTTTAAATTACATTCACATCAGAAACCAGATAACTGTAGGTAGTCTCACACACGTACAGTGTTGGACTGCTTCCTGATGCTCAGAGGAAGACTGGGCTAAAATCTGGCATGTGGTTCACAGTGTCATTCCACTTCAGACTGTGTGTATTTAACATCATAAATAACACATCTTGAACACTTATCTATATTTAGACAGACACATTGATAAACTGTAACATTTCTGACTATGTTGCATATTTTTAAGTTTCTTTTGTTTCCTAATGAACGTGATGTGTAAAAGGATTTCTGGTTATGTTTAGTATAATATAGAAGATACAGGGATTTCCTCAAAGAAAGACTCTTGATGCGCTACTTATGATTGATATCAGTAAAATCAAGTGTTTTATCTTGTTTTTGTTTTGTTTTTGTCTGTTTTGCTCTTTTATGTTTGGTTTTTGACGTGCAAAGTTGAGCGTTTGCTATGCATGTGTATTGTCGAAGCCTGTTCAGCTTACAGTAATGATAATGGGTACTTCCACGCTGGCAATCACTGATGTAGTCATAATCACAGGGAAGGAGGCCCCATGGGGCTTATAACCAGAATAATGACTATCTCAATACTAGATGTCACTCTCTGCTCTGTTAGTTCGTCATGCGCTGTAGAAAATCTGTCCATAAATGAAGAAGTGAAACAGAGATAGTTACGTTTATTACCAGAAATCTTTGTTTTTGCAGGTTTTCAATCCTTTCTTAAAACTCACCTTTTTTCATTGGTCTTTCACCCAGTATGAGAGTTGCTTTTGTTTCTTTTAATATTTCTTTTATATTTTGGTTTTTGTTTTGTTTTATTTCTGCTTAATTTCTATCTGATTTTATATATATATATTTTTTTATGTTCATTACTTTCTTCAGCAGATGCTGTTGTAAAGCGCTTTATAAATAAAGTTATTTAGTCAAAATTGGATAATTTATGGATTCTAAACATCACTGAGTTAATTTGTTGCTGTGGCATTTTAGTCTAATCTGACATATTTTCCAGGCTGGTCTTAACCGTTGTAGGTCTTCTAGCTGGTTGAGATGCCATCTGTTTCTCAAAGATAATACATTTAGAGAGTTTATGAGTGAAAGCTGCTAGGGGCTGCAAAAGTTGAAAACATCAAAACTCTCTGATATCAGCACAAATATTAATAATAAAAGCAACACACTGATCTAACCCAGAGTCTATAATAGCTTTAGATGAGCATTTAATGGGGNAGTTTATGAGTGAAAGCTGCTAGGGGCTGTAAACGTTGAAAACATCAAAACTTGTCAGTCACAAAGTTGCTCCTCTTCACAGCAAACCTTGCTTTGTCTATTATCTCCAAAAAGGAGCCTAATATATATCAACAACACCATCCAATGAGCACAAGACATGATTTCAATGTTGCATCTAGTCATTGCATTCACTTTTACCCCAAGCAATTTAGTCCTCGTTAAGATGGATTTTATATATTACATAAGATGCACAAATGAAGCCTGTAAATCATAAAAATATCAAAATGAGCACCAACCTTGACTGAAAATTCGTGGATGCAAACAGGATGCATCTGAAATGCTGTAAACTGGCCAGTTGTATACAGAAATGCTACTAAATGATCATCATTTGGCAGGATTTTGGAGTTACAGCTTCAAATGCACATTTCCACAACCAAACAATTCCACATATGTTCTGCTCTCCAGAATCTATAATGATATAATGAATAAGTGATAGTGCCTTCAACAGCTACGTGGGTAGTAACTNCACATTTCCACAACCAAACAATTCCACATGTGTTCTGCTCTCCAGAGTCTATAATGATATAATGAATGAGTGATAGTGCCTTCAACAGCTACGCGGGTAGTAACTTCTGAAGACAAAAAAGAAAACGTACTAGCTGAAGCTCCTGAGCTTGAGTTCACTACGAAGGGATTAAATCTACTTCACATCAGTGGGGAAACTTGGCAANNAAATCTACTTCACATCAGTGGGGAAACTTCTTAATATCTTAACATCAATAAAACTTTCACTTTTAGTTTTAGACTGGATTTTACCCAAATCTAGATTAAGCCTCTATGGACCAATGAAATGCTCAGCAGGATGCTGCATTAAAGAAGTCTTGAAACAAGTTATTAAGAGCATAAGTGAGAATTCTTTGCAATCCAGACTCTGCAATTAGATAATGGCTGGAAAGCATGTAAGGAAGGGTTTTAGACTTGGACTCTTTTATATATAGGGGGAAACCGCTGTTGAGTGACATGGTGTGACATGCATTAGTTAGCCTTATTATGACTTTTTGCTCTTTTAAATTTGCCATTGTCTCTTAGGAATCTGCTTTAAAAGCTCCAATTTAAAATTTTCAAGGACACTTTAAAGTCCAACTGGATAATAGTTTGGAGAGAAGATTGGCAGAAATGCGAGCTAATGTGCAACTGTATCAACTGCTGTAAAATATGTAAAAACCAACTCTGTCTTCAATACTTAGAGCAAGCTATTTGCAGCTAGTGTGGATTTTTTTATCACTTTCACCTTGTTACATCAACTTATCTAAATTAACTTTCAAGAATTTTTTTTCCTAAACAAAGGGAAAACAAGGAGTGCTTGCAATCTGTAGCTTTGCCACTAAATGCTACTCAATTTTACACAGTGGAGTTTCACATACACAAATGTCCAGCTGCTGTAACCTAGCGTTTCTTTGCATCTTACATGCATTATATGCCATGAGAGTGTAATATTCTGACCATATAGAAGACAAATATGATCATGTTAGTTAGTATTAATAAATGTATAAATACATAAAGTATTAAAGTTTACAAAAACAAGTTTAATGAATTATTAGGGTCACACTTAAACATAATTATTACAAATACTAGCTAGAAGACAACTTTTAAACAATTTCATTTAATT
>CM047998.1:12144881-12160973 GCA_026261665.1 Melanotaenia duboulayi
ACAGACTAGACTGGAAATGCAACAGAGGCCATCTACAAGAAAAGGACAGAACAGACTTTTCTTAAGGAAGCTAAGCTCATTCACTGTCTGCACCAGTTTTTTTTTATGAAATTGATACACATAAAAGAATGCAGTTAAGAGATTTTACAGTTTTCAGCTTTGCCAGCTGGATCTAGAATTACTCTGATTGGTGTGCAGACCAGAGGGATATGTCACCTTGATGCAATCACATACATACCTTGTCACACATAGTTGAAAAATAGCTAGTTAAGTTTTTAAAATTCTGATACAAATCAAAGTACTGGTATTCTGACTTAAAGAATATATGCATTCTATTTATCCTGAGTTTAAGTATATGGCTGGATATATATGTATATGGTTGTTGCCAGGACTGATTTGTGTTCATGTGTCGTCTCTGAGCAGAAGGACAGAACGGTGCCTTTGACAGAGTCGTTCTCCCTCCCTTTCACTTCCCTCCTCCTCCCACATCTTAGCTCTAAGTGGGGTCGTGGTCAAGGTAGCATAGTGATGCTTTTCATTAGCTAAGTGCAACTACCAGAAGAGCAGCAACCCTTGATTTACTGGGCCTCCTTCATATGTGCGTGGGTACACATGCACATACGCACTCATGGGAACACCTACTCTTCTCTTCCTTCATCCTTGGCTCTTAGACTGTCCGCTCTGTCCCGTTAACCTGACTTTTTTTCTCTCCATCTACATCCATTTCCTTCATCCTCTCTCTCTGCCTCCTTACATGATTCTTCTTTCCATTTTCTGTCCCTCCTGGGAGTCTCCTTCTAGCAAAAGGCAGAGGACTGAACTTATGGTTTTTCAGTTTTCTGTGGTAATTTTTCTTTTGGATTGTTTTGTGGAATCAAGAACTGAAAAAAAATGTTTCCTGAATTGCGGAAAACGATTGTTTTCTTTGGGATTTGAACTTATTCTAAGAAGATAATATGTTACGTTGTACAGCCTCAATTCAAAGAACAGGACAGTATGCAAAGTGTAAAAATAATGCAATGATTTGCAAATCTTATAAGCCAAAATTGTATTCACAGTAGACTATAGAAAAACATCAAATGATGGCAGTTTGATATGGTTTTATTTTACAGAAATATATGAACATATCTTGAATATGATGATATCGGCACATCTGAAAAGTTGTACCATGTTTACCACTCTTCTTCTATCAACAGTCTGTAAATATTTAAGATTTGTGAAGACCATTCGTTGGAAATTCTTATCTGATAGATGATTCAAGCTGCTCAGCAGTCCTGGGTCTTCATTGTCATATCGTAAATGTCTCATGCATGCTGTTGATGCATTATGTGGTTTAGCATTGTTTTGCTGAAATGTGCAAGACCTTCCCTAAAAGAAACGTCTGTATTGGGGCATACTTCAGCATTGATGGTCCCTTTCCAGATGTGCAAGATGCCAATTCCATGACACTAATGCACTCAAATACCATCAGAGATGTAAGCTTTTCAACTGAGTTCTAATGAAAACATCTGAATGGTCCCAAAGACATTTAATCTGCAGGCCTTGGCATCAATGATTTCCAAAACTTTGCTTCCATATTTGGCTATTTTGCTTCTTTTTTTTTTTTTTTTTTTAAACAGCAAATTTTGTTCACTAAGAATGATTTTTGCAAGTGGTCCTAGAAACATATGTTTAATTCAGTGCCCCTTCAGGGATTGAAGATCATGAACACAATATTTAATTTCTCTGGATTTTCAGAATATTTTAATGATGTGTTCTGTACATGATGCTACTTTACATTAAGGAACATTTTTGCTTCACAATTTGTAGATACAGTTCTTTGCACATTGCTGAACCTCTGTCCATCTCAGTGTCTGAGAGACTCTGCCTCTTTAAGGTGCTCTTTTTACACCCAGTCACATTACCAACCTGTTGCCATTTAACGTAATAAGTGCATCATGTTCCTCCGGCTGTTCCTACCATCACAAAGAGTTGTAGTTTACCTTGGCTTCTCTTTTTTTGCTCAGCGTTAAACAGGAACCATACCATGTAATTAAATAAGTTATGTATGTTTAAGAAACCATTTTGTAATTAGCAATCTGCTTGTTTGTCTACAATTAAGACTTTATTGTTAGTAATGTATTTTATTCTCTGAAGAAAAAAAACTGTAAAAATAACATTTATCTTATTTTCCTCTTTGCTGAGTGCCTGACGTTTAAGCTGCTGAAGCCTGTTACCCCTTATTTGGCAAAAAAAAAGTAGCATCCCAGACGCTACATGGCAGACATCCAAGAGCCATTTGCACTCCTGTTGTCTGTATACTCAGTGTGGGACCACATGCAGGGGTGTCCATTCATGTTTATACGCGTCCATTTGTGTGTGCGCAAACGTCTGCGTTTGTATGTTTTTTTTTCTTTTTTCATACTACTTCATCCATCATTGTGTGAAAGGACACGTTGACCCCAGTTGCCGTGGCAGCCAGGTAACCATGGCACCTGACTGTGACACAGCTGGCAGCGTGTGATTGGTTTAGCTGGTGGCTTTCTGCCAGGTCATCTTTAACATCAGGGTTGTAAAGCAGCACCAGGGGCCTTTACATGCTATTTATATACCCAGCCAGGCTTACACTGCTAAACTCTCCATCGACTTTTTGGAAATAATTCAATATTTTATAACATTTGATTTTCAAGTGCATTTTTTTCTTTTTCATAAAGAACATGGAAGCAAAGTTGTTTTTGTTTTTATTTTTTTTTTTTCTTTGGCCTACATCAGTCATGTATCTCATACTTTGGTTTAGTCTTCATGCAAATTTTTGAAAATGTCTAACAATTTCTAATCAGCGTTTTGCAAAATAAGTATTTTACTAAAATTCTCATTTTTTGTGCCTATTTTTTCTGTCTGCACTTTTCTCCTTACATCGGCAATTTGAGCAGCCATCCTTTAACCAGGATGGATGACGGTCAGCTCAGATTACATCCTTCACTTTAATCAGTGCACTTGAAAGAAACGTCTGCAGTCTGTGTGTGTTTAAACCTGTCCTGCCTTTCATTACATCAACAAACTGACAGAAAAAAAAACTATATCCATGAGATGGATGGCAGAGAATTATCTGCATGCCTGTAGCATAAAGTTTTCTTTGAAGCTACCTGCTCTGATCAGCTTGTGCTCTGTGCAGCCAAGGTCAGCCATGATTCGTCTCTGGAACTTCTAGCGAGCGTCTCACAGTGTGACAAAAGCCATTAAGATTTAGGAAGATAAGAGAGCAAAAACGCTGAGAAACACTTTTGTAAAATCTATGAGCCTAACTGACTGCGGCACATGGAGAGAGAGGGGGAAAAAAAAAGGAGAGCAAGGAGTCTCAGAAAGCACCCAAAAGTTGATGCAGCAAAGGATTACATGACTTAATGCAATTTATTTAGTGAGCCTCATCACACCTGGAGCCTTTTGAAGCTGCAGTAGTTGTCGCACCAGTGATTGTCTCTGCTACAAAAGTTTCCCAATCAAAAAGTATTTTAGGTCTAGCTTTAAAAGAGGGAGTTAAACATACCATTAAATGACCTGTAATACAGATGGAAGAGCCATCATCTTTGTGTGTTGGTGGCCGGTGAGGATAAAATTTCTACATAAAATAAATACATTTCCTTTTGCTTCTCGCGATGTAATATGAAATAAAAAAAGTTTCACTACAGTTGATCATATTTCCATGAAAATAAATGTTTGCAATCACTGCTCTTGTATAATGACTGAAGGTCGCACATGACTTAAAATCCGGGGACTTTGGATGCCAGATGTTACGAACGGACTGCTCTGAGACAAAGAATGATGAACAAACTTATTGGACAAACATAGAATCATGGAATGGTCTTACAACCGGGAGGAAAATGGTGGAGTCGGCAGGGCATCAGGAAACACGTGCCAGACATGGGAAGAGGGTTAGTCCAAGTATGGAGCAGCGAGGTCTGACAGGGAATGAGTGTRGTGCTGGGGTATATGTAGCCGGGTGAGGAGATTGGAAACAGGTGTGAATGATTAGTAACCTTTGATTGACTGGCTGGAAAGGGTGTGGACAATCAGGGATCCAGAGTGGAACCTGGTGCGGGTGTAACAGATGTCTTTTACCCTGCTTGTAGATTCTGAATCTTCACATGGACTAATCTGTTTTATAGAAAATGAAAAGGGCTGATGTGAACATGGAAAAATTAGAGATTTATACCCTTCCCACTGGTAAGTTGCAGAAGCTGATTAGGTAATTCATTTTTTATTCTATTTAGGTCTATTAGACTTTCCTGAATGTTGAACAATAAGGCAAAATCATGGATAGAGGCAGAAATGTTATTAATCTTCAAGAAGAATTCTCAGGAATTCTAAAAAGGAAATGTATGTATAAAATCTATGACAGTTTAAATTCATGGGATATACTGTGGCCAAATGTCTCCAGTTTGGCTTAAAATACAAAAAAAACTGAGTTAGTGTGAAGAAAGCTGCTGAGTTGACACTTGGATCTGTATTTGCTTTATGTCCCTGTTTTCAGGCACTAAATAATGATTCATGGAATTAGTTACATCTACATTAATTATTCCTAGAGGGACACATTCATTCGTTTGCTCCTTTCAAGGTGATAGCTGGAACAAGGTGTCCATAAAGTGCTGGTTTCAATAAAGATAGCTCAGATTTACAGTCCTGGCCCAGCTGCACAAATACACAGAGGAAATGGCATCATTGTTATGACTCACCGAAGAGGTTCTTCAGACAGAGATGTTGGGGGAAAAGGACAGAGGAGAGGAGTAAAGGGAGATCCAGAAGGGTGTTTGCTCGGGTTGATTTGACTTTAGTGACAAAATAATACATTTTTTCTGTCCTTATTTTCTTTTTTGATTAATCTAAACTCAATGCCTTTTGCAATCATGCATTGAGTTTATGTAATCAAAGCAAAACATGCAGATCTGGCACAGACTTTGCAACTTGGGGTACTTTTATGATATTCTCAGGTTTAAGTACTTTAGAGTTGCCTTTAAAGGTAAAATTTGCAACCCGGCTTAGTCCTTGCTCTCGCCATATTTTACTAATCAAACCAACACTCAGTAAAATGCAGCTGTTTGGGGGAACATTGCTTTATGAATCTGTAATTCTTTACAGGTTTTGGAAAATGTGCTTACATGTCAGGAGTAAATCAAGTCATTGGATGAACTTAAAAAGGACTCGGAGAATCCTCCTTGTTGATGTGCTGTAGGAATGGCATGCCCACTCTGCAGCTGCCAGCGCCACCTTCATCAGCATCTTATGCATGCCCAAATTTTCAACTTTTTATGTGCAATGCTCATCGCTTTGCTCAGGTTTTGGTGTGGCCATGTCCAAAGACTAATTTGCAACAAGGGTGACGCAGAACAAACACACATAAATACAGTACAGTACATATGGACACACAAATACATGCACGCATACATCATTCCTAGAGTATTTGAGGTTGTTGGCTGCAGCCCCCCCCACTATCCCCTCTTCTTTCATCATTAATTAGTCACTTAATTAGAGAGCTTCAAAGTGAAAACATCCTTTGCTGGTGGGTGGACTTTGCTAGTTTGTGTGCAAGCATGCACAGTATTTATTTACAAGAATATAAGAATATTTTCATGTTTGCCGTACAATTGTATACAAAAAATACAATTGAACTCAAACAAGTTTTACCATAAAGAAATTACTCCCAGAAACTTTATGTAGTGGAAATGACTGATTTTCTCACATTTAAAGTAAAAGAAATGTATATCTCTGCCAGAGAGGAAAAAAAAATGTCATCAAAGACTGAGTTGAAACCGTCATATGCAGCTGTGGACAAATAATATAAATCACTGGTGAATAACAAACTGCTGTCATTGGCTGCAGACATGCTGGCATCCGTTTACCTAATGCTGTCCTCCTGATCTGTCTTCCTTCTTCTTCCCTCAGCCCGACGAGCTGGAGGGTGTCCACACACACACCTTTAAGCTGAAGCCATTCAAGAAGGCCAAGAGTTGTGATATATGCAAGCAGGCCATCACCAAAGAGGGCCTCATCTGTAAAGGTGAGTGTCTTGGATGTTTAGGTTAAGGTGTGGGGTATTCCATTATGCTGTGGGGTAAACGTCATGGAAGATGATCGGATTTTTTGACAAATGGCAAAAATGATTATACTTTTTGCCATGTTTAAAATGATGCCGTTGCCTTTAGGTTTCATTATCATTCCAGAAAAATGTCCAAGGCAAATAAATGTTAGAAGACAGCCAGGTAGCATCCCTGATCTTCTCTTGCTTTCGTCTTTTCTCCACCCATCCCTCTTTGCACTGTTTTGCTCTGTCTCTTTCTTATTTTTGAACTGCAGTACAAAGGCAGCGTCTTTAGCCGAGGCTGAGATGACAAATGCAGAGAAGCCCAGCGGTGGAAGAGTAGGCTTGTGCAGGGCTTTGGCTGAGGATTTGGTGTTAAAATTAGCATGGCTGCTTCTGCTGCATTAGCCTAGATAAGAGGGAAAAGAGAGAAAAAAGGGATGAGAGCTGGGGTGGGGTGGGAGGGATGAACCAGGCAGAGGAGCAAGAAATTGGGGTAGAGAGGAAGGTAAAAGACAGACATGGAAAAACAAAAGAAAAATACAGTGCAAAGCAGAGCACAGGAGAATTACTTCCCTTTCATCTTCCTTTTGTTTATTAATCCTCTATGTTAAGACACAGCACAGACCAACCTTAAATCCATCTGTAACTAATCGGATAAAACTGAGTTAATCAGAAGAAACAGAAGCACACTAGATGTCTACAAGAAAAACACCTGGATGTTTCTGCTTATTCAAGCATCTTTGCTGTCCCGTATAGCCGTGCAAGGTGCTGCTAAAAGGCCACATTTCTAAAGGGGCTCACAACCAAGAAATAAGATGATATTCTGCACACGCTTTTGCATTTATATAATTTAAAGTTTACTTCTGCAGCACCTTTCATTACCTCTAAAAAGAGGACTGTGCAGACTTACAGACTTGGAGACCACTTGTCATCACATGACCAAAGTACGGAACCAAAGTCATGTGATAACAGATTGAAGCTCCTTTCTCTTTGTGAGATCCTCTTACATGGTGGATGACAAGAGAGAAAACACCATCCTGCTGGTGGAGAATGTTAAAAGCGCTCAAGTGGACCTTGAGTGATGGCTTCTTTGTGTGAAGACTACTTCCAGCATCAAGGAGCTCAGCTTTGAAGCTCAGATAACACACAAATACCTGAAAAGGTATTTTGTGTAATCAAAGGTTACAAATACCTGAAAAACAGTCAAGTTCCAATCAAACAGACTTTAACAGGTGACTTCCTGTTTTCATCCCTGTAATGAATAAAATTCCCAGTAGATGTATATGTATAACAACCACTGAGCAGTTTCTCATTGGTTTGGACAGCTGCTCCTCTGATTGATCAGGCAAATATTCTCTTTCCCAATAATTACCAATCAGCACTCCACAGACACCATTACCCAGTAATCCATTTATTACAATTACACAGGTCTACCCTCATCCACCTGAGTGTTTTCCTAACAGTCAGCTTCTCCTTCAGACCACCCAGAATACTCCTTCAACCCATTCTTCCTGACTTCTGTATTGCTTATTTTCACACTCGCACAACCTGGAGACCACCTAGGTTGACAGTGAAGGATCAGGTGTGGAAGGGTGGGTGAAGGGTCATACCTGCTCAGACATCAAAACGGGGCTGTGTCATGGCCCACAGACTAACTCTGCCTCTGAAGTGTTTTACTGACATAATTCTTAGTGTAGCCTCATTTTGTGCTCCTTTATGTTGCCAAGGCTAAAAGGTTTTAACACCCTAAAGGATTCAAAAGTTGAAGGAAAAACTGAAATTGCTTTATTATTTGATGGGTGTTTACTTTGTTTGTCCACTTGGGGGCAGCACCACCTCATGTTAGTGCTGGGACTGGAGTTGGCTTTAGTTGCATGTTTACTTTTTGGACCATTCAGCAGAAAAAATAAATAAATAAAATAAATGATAATTACAATAATAATAATTTTAACTGCAGAAGAGGAGTGTTGCTTTCCATGTTTTTAGTCTATTTGGAGAGAGACATTAGGGTTTCCCATTAAAAATGCTAGTATGTGATAATGTTGCTTTGCATTTACATTGTTCAGTAGCTGTTTGTGTGTGTGTGTGTGTGTGTGAGAGAGAGAGAGAGAGAGAGAGAGAGAGAGCAAAGAGCGAGAGAGACAGAGAGAGAGACCTGATCTTGGAAGTGCAACTCAAGCATTAAATTAATTAATATTGTCTGTTTTATTTCAGCGTGCCGGCTATCCTGCCATAAGAAATGTGAAGTAAAGGTAAGATAGTGAGCATCATTTGCTTGTCATTATTTCAGTAGTTAGCTGCCTCCTGCTTCTTATTTGACTCCCACTGAATGATTCAAACAGCACAGACTATTAGTGATTTGACATTAGCAAAGATACACTTCTTACTAAATTCTGATTGGAGACAAACGCTGCCGAGCCAAAAAAAACACAAAACTTTAATTGCTCAGGTTTAGCTATGTTATGTGCCCAAAACACAAGATCAGCTGAGCATCTTTCCTGGTGGCGGATGCATTTTCAAAGAGGACAATGCCAGAATGCGTTGGGCTTAAATTGTGAAAAAGTGGTTCAGGGAGCATGAGGCCACCACAGAGTCTAGCCTCCAATGAGAATCTTTGGGAAGCACTAGAGGACTTGCAACAAGCTGATTCTCCCTTCATCAATACAAAATCATTCAGAAAAAAATCAACGAAACACTGCAAATATGTGACATAGTGGAAGTTAAAGGCGTTCCAACTAAATATTATAGTGGCAACTTTATTTCATCAGCCAGGCACTATACTGTATGCTATCCACTTACTGAGCTTTCATTCATTTAGAACATCAGTGGATACTCATTTTTCTTATGGCTTTCTTGAAGCAAGGTCAGTTGTGCACGTAAAGTCTTTTATTTTTTCTCGCAGTTCTTTAGCAACAACAGTAATTCTNTGGCTTTCTTGAAGCAAGGTCAGTTGTGCGCATAAAGTCTTTTATTTTTTCTCACTGTTCTTTAGCAACAACAGTAATTCTTCCTAGTGGACTCCATGGTCTACCTCTGCCTTGGCCAGTTTATTTTCACATGCTGTTTATTTCAAACCAAAGCAGCCAGTTCTGTGTGGTAAAATTCCTACTTTTGTCAAAAGAGTCTGGTAACTTCAAGGTCAGAATTACTGAGAGAGGTTGTTTAACGGCTGTGTGTACGAGTTTTAATGGTTTCAGTAGCAGCATTCTTTGACTGTAGCAGCATCAGCTTACATACATGCTATATTTAGAGTATATGCCTTTCTTTTATCCCCTCTATACCCAGTTCTTGCATTTAAATTGTGAAAGAAAGTCTAAAAAAAATCTGTAAATTCTTTTACCTGCATGATAGTGGCCTGAGGGGAGAGGTTTGCAGTAGAATTCTACACTGTAGGACACAAGGACTCAACAATTTCTGCAGCTTAATGTAAAATAATCCAAAGGTCTGTTTTAGTCAGTCTAATACACGCAAACACAAATTGGCTTCAGACCTTTTGTATTTTGGATGGTAAACTTGATTTTTCATACAGTGAAAATCTGGTCTCATAGTATTATTTACCTCTGAATAGCACCTGACCTAGTTTTTTTCTGGTTTTATTCATGAACAAAGTTAATGTTGTTTGCCAAAATCAGCAGTTACTCAATTATTTTTCATTAATCATACATATATGTACACTGACTGCCCCCCAAAAAATTCCACCCAGATTTAACTGAGCAAATCAGTACAAGCCTCCTATTGGATGATAACTGCAGCAGCGATTATCTTTCAGCTGGCAACAAGTTATTTAACCCTAACTGATGCAATGAGTAGCTTCTCATTTCCAAAACAGCTGTGTGGAAATATGCATCCTGTGGTCATAGAAACGATGTTAGTTTGTTTAAGAAAGCTCAACTCACTGACATCCAACAAAGAAGACATCTAAGGAGATGCAGAAACTACTAAAGTTAGGTTAAGAACCGTCCAACCCATTATTAAAAATTGGAAGGATAATGGCAAACCATCGTCTTTCAGGAAAAAACTTGGTCAGAAAAACAAGCTGTATTAATCGTGATCAGAGATCACTTCAATGTTTGACGAAATCAAATTGAAGAAAAACAACAGTAGAACTCAGGTGTATGTTTAATAGTGAAAGTAAGAACATTTCCACATGAATTATGCAAAGGGAACTCTAGGGACTGAACAGTTGTGTAGCCATAAGAAAACCACTTATCAGTGAGGCTAACCAAAGAAAAAGGCTTCAGTTTTCAAGGGAGTATAAAATGGGAGTTTGGAGCAATGGAAGAAGGTCATGTGGTCTGATGAGTCCATATTTACCCTGTTTTAGAGTGATGGGAGCATCAGGGTAAGAAGAGAAGCAGATGAAGTGACGCAGCCATCATGCCTAGTGCTACTGTAGAAAGCCTATTGAGGCAGTCTATGATGTGGGGTTGCTANAAGTGATGCAGCCATTATGCCTAGTGCTAGTATACAAGCCTATGGAGGCAGTCTATGATCTGGGGTTGCTGCAGTCAGTCAGGTTTAGGTTCAGCAATTATGTGTCCAAATAATGAGGTCAGCTGACTACCTGAATATACAGAATGACCAGGTTATTCCTTCAATGGAACAATGAAGATGACAATGCAAGGATTCATGGGGCTTAAATTGTGAAACAGTGGTTCAGGGAACAGGAGGCATCATTTTCACGCATGGATTGACCACCACAAAGTCCAGACCTGAACCCCATTGAAGATCTTTGGGATGTGCTGGGGAAGGCTTTGCACAGTAGTCAGACTCTCCCATCACCACTACAAGATCTTTGTGAAAAATTAATGTAATACTGGATGGAAATAAATTTTGTGACATGGCAGCAGCTTATTGAAACAAAGCCACAGTGAATGCTGCCATAATCAGAGCTAAAGGTAGTCCAACGAAATATTAGTGTTTGACATTATTGTCTTTTTTTTTTTTTTTTTTGTAGTGACATTTGTGTTGTCCAGGCAGTGTATTTAGAATAAAATCCTTTTACATTTCAAATGTGATATTCAGAGCCCCTCGATCTTCTGAACATGAAGAGGAAAATAGTCCATCTCTTTATACGCACTTTAAATAACATGTTTCCCATTTTTACCACCTCACATTCAAGCTCACCACATTTTATCCTAATTTGCAATAGGAAGGGGAAAGAATGAAGAACCAGAGGCAAAGCAAAAAGAAGGAAAGAGTGGAGGGGAAGCGCATAACAAGGCCACTTTTAGTGGTTTGAGTTGCGACTGGTGGGGAAAAAGGCTGAAATGTCTTCTCTTTCCTTTCTGTGCCTTACTCAGATTCAAATCTCTTCTTCCGCAGAGCCATCCATCTACCAGAGTATAGGAACAAAAGCTGTGTGTTTGTAAAACATTTGAGAAAAAAAGCTGCCAAATGCCTCTAAACCAGGCGAAACCATTTGTGGTGAGAGTGTGGGGAATAATCAGGATTGCGTCATGACCCATTCATTGTGGTGGTGACGGACATTGGACAAGAATATGTTTGAAACAGGGAGAGATGGAGGTGTGTGCATGTTGGAAGATAAAGTAGTGTTGATAGATGACTTTAAAACAGCATAGGACCAGCTTTAAATTGGATTAGAAATAAAGAGTTTTTGCTCTCTAATCCTGAAATTGGTTGATTGGGATCAAACATTTATGTTTTTTTCTTCAATGAAAAGGCCCTTGGGGAGAAAAAAAACAACTTAAATAGGTAGTGTCATTTTCAGCATTTCAGCTATAAAACTGCAGAGACGTAAATGCTTTGTTAAAATTGCGGTGTGGGAGTTGGCTGACAGCCATGCTTTTCTCAGAAGACTCCATTCTGACCTTGTTGAGTAAATTCATCATGAGACTCAGTGGGGCTGTTGCCAGCATTTCCACTTCACTAAACATGTTGCCTTTCACTGGTTTCACTTTTTATGTTTATTATTTCCACCCTATTTTTATGCCACACAGTTGTTTGGATGTTTTAATGGTTGTAAAATTCATGTTTTATGCAGCATTTCTAGATTTTAATGGCATTTAATGGCAGCTGTAATGATTTTAATGAGGTTGTGATAAGTTGTGGGACAATAAGGGCTTACTCACCAGTAACTTGATGAATAGATAGGTTAGAGGGTTTTCATTGGAATTTGAAACATGCATAAGTCATCGAAAAGTTACTTATTTAGTCCAAATTGTGTTTCCATGATTTAATTTTGATTTATGTGGAATAAAATTTGGATAAATGCTTCAATAATCTTACCTGGAATTAACACGTGTCTGTATTCGATTTTCTAATTAGTAGAAGCACTTTTTTTTATTTGAATTACCTTTAAGTGTTTCCAAATATAAATGAAGTGTCAGTAACTTATAAAAAGTTGGCTGAAGCATTTCTGACCTTTTCTTACTTCTATTGGTGAGAAATGCAAAAAAGGTATTTGCATGTCAAAGTGGCTGTAAATGACTTCAAGACATATTGGTAGTAAATGTTATGCCTCACTGTGGACGTAGATGTTTCATGTATAAATCTTTTAGCTGCAGGAGGAGGAAAGTTTTCCCTTAAAAAAGAAAAAGGTATGGAAAGTATGAAAGTAGTCGACTGATTGCACCTTCAGAGTAATTTTTCCAAATCCTCTGCAATCTTGTCAGCGGAAGGAAAAGCGTCATTTTGCTCAACTTTAAAAGTCTGTAATCGACTGAGGGTCAGTCGTTAACTTCTGAGGCATATTAAAATGTCAGTTCACACATCTAAAAGATAGATGACCAGTGATGTGCCTCAATAAGAGTAGCTAATAATTTTTGACTGTCCTTCATTTTCTGCTTTTTTATTTCTGTTCAGTTACATCTAGCTCTGTGCATGTGCCTGCTTTTTGGAGCCCAGGAGATGTTCTATATTGGTGATAGATTTCCTTCTTGTCCTGTCGGGTATTGGAGGAAGACTTTGGTGACTTTGTCTGCTTGTTATGCCTGTCTTTGTTAAGGTGGAGACTTGTTGGGACAGTGGTTGGGATTCTGTCAGTGGCTGAACAGGCAGAGTTATAAGGGGCCGTTTGAGACATTCAGAATTACCCTCTCACAGACACATGTGAAATTTGAGTCATTCACACATTATACTGAAATACCTCTCATATTTTATACTGAAATCATTCACACTTTATAGTAAAACCTCTCATACATGACACTGAAGTTGCCTTTTATATACCATACTGAAATTTCCTCTCACATACTATACTGAAATACTTTCACATACTATACTGAAATGTAGCAGTAGATAGTAACTGTGTGGTTGTATTTATAACATATTGAAATTTGTGGCCGGGACACAGACATTTTTAACTTGTCATCTTGTTTGCAGAAAGTATAGCAGGTGGTGCTTCTGTTCAATGGCAGTGAGATTGTTTAATTCTATTGATGTGGTCTAAGAGACTAAGTGAAGCAGTTGGCTTCTTCAATACTATACTGGCCTCAGCAGATACAATTAGAAGGGTTAGATCTACAGCAACCGGATAACTGACAGTAGAAAGTCTGAATGAGGATACGCTAACTAGCCACCTAGCATAACTCGGCCATTATATGCAAGATATGCAGTGCTGTCAAAGGAAGACCTGGACGGCACTGGACAACATACTCTTCGTCTGCGTTTGGTGCATTCTCCAGGATATGACTCATAGTGCTGTCTAGGTCTTCGTTTTACAGCACTGTATATCCTAACGGCCGAGTTATGCTATTTGGCTAGTTAGCATGTCCCCATTCAGACTTACTATTGTCGGTTGTCCGGTNTATCCTAACGGCCGAGTTATGCTATTTGGTTAGTCAGCATGTCCCCTTTCAGGCTTACTATTGTCGGTTGTCCGCGTTAACCCTTAATAGTCTCTGCTGAGGCCAGAATAGTATTGGAGATGCCACCTGATTCACTGAGATTACTTCCAAGCGACTGAACAGATATTAATACAGCATAAGTCTTCGCAATACATCTGTCACGGTGTTCTCCAACTTCTTCTTCTTCGGTTTGTTTTGAAAACGCGCTCCTGATTTTGTCTACTTCGAGACTTCCATTTCAACTGAAATGACTTCCTTTTCAAGTGAAATTCGCCCACACACACACACTATTTCAGAAATTTCAGAAATTTCACTAAAGTGTGTGAATGATTTCGGTATAGTGTATAAGAGGCAGTTTCAGTATAATGTATTATAGGGTTCAATATAATATGTGAATGACTTAAATTTGATATGTGTCTGTGAGAGGGTAATTCTGAATAATGTCTCAACCTTATTTATGTGTCACAATAAATACAAATACAAAGGAAAGAGGCTTATTTTTAAATTTTCTTCTATAACCCCAGCTCCAAAAATGTTTAAGATGTTATGTAAAGGTCAGTAAAACAATGAAATAATTTGCTAATCTTGCAAGCCAACAATATATTTAAAATAAAAAAACAGAAAGCTATTAAAAATAAAACGTGTGACATTTTACTGTTTCATGTAAAGTTTGAGGACATCTTGAATTTGACTTTAGCATTATGTCTTAAAAAGTTCGGACAGGGAAAAAGGCTGAAAAANAACGTGTGACATTTTACTGTTTCATGTAAGGTTTGAGGGTATCTTGAATTTGACTTTAGCATCATGTCTTAAAAAGTTGGGACGGGGAAAAAGGCTGAAAATAATATAATAATATGGCTAGAAAAAGAGNAATAAGTGGTGGTAACAGGTCTTTAATAATATATGGCTAGAAAAAGAACACCTCAAAGAAGCAGAGCCTCTCAGAGATAAATAGATATATTATTCTGCATAAAAACAATTGTAGAGTAGTTTTGGAATAATTTTCCTCAACACAGAATAGCAACGTCTTCCAGTATTCCATCATCTACATTGTGTAATATTGTTAAACCAATGTGAGAATATGGAAACATCTCTGTTTACTGAGCACCAAAAATCATTGGTTGCCTACTGGTTTTTGTTTATTATTTTTTAGCATATCCCCCAATGAGAGTAGCTGAGAGACATACTGCTTTGTGTCCTTAGAAAATAAATGGTGCACAATGATACTCCTTAGAAGACATATGTGGCTCTTAAACCAGGAAATGTCCCTCAGTTTTCACTTATTTATCACTTTTGAGAGTTTGCTGTGTGGTCAAAGCCCAAGCCAAAGATTGCTTGGAATTTTATTTCCTGTCACAACTGAGGCCATGAATGTAGTTATCAAAGCAGAATTTAAGAACATCAAAAACAAAATGCTCAAACGGAGTGGGGGGAGCTCAGAAATTTCTGCTTCCATCAAGTCTGGATGGTCTGGAATTTTTCATTTCCTTCATTTTTTAGCAGTTTCTACAGTCAAGAAAGACAAAGGAAATTTAAAAACGCAAGCGTCTTACCATTTATGTTGAGTCCAGTAGCCTGTCTGACCTGGTTAGCTGTGTCAATATGGCAGCAAATCACCAATTCCTCCAGTTTTGTCTAAAATTGGTTTCATTCCTTTAGCATCCCATGTAAAACAACACACTCCCTCTGCATGGTTTCAGTTTGGCACCAACACAGCAACAAA
Source organism: Melanotaenia duboulayi (assembly GCA_026261665.1). Classification (NCBI taxonomy): domain Eukaryota; kingdom Metazoa; phylum Chordata; class Actinopteri; order Atheriniformes; family Melanotaeniidae; genus Melanotaenia; species Melanotaenia duboulayi. The sequence goes on from CM047998.1 coordinate 12,160,468, forward strand.
TATGCAAAAGAAGCTGCCTAACAGCATATCATCAGTTTGCATGTTTGCATCGGTGTTAATTTTGCACAGCATAAGTCAGCTCCCTGTTTCTCCTCAAACTCTATGGACAGAAGACCTCATTATTCCTTGTGATTTATCCTCACCATGTCTTGGAGAAGCCTCCTGGAATGCTGTTGCAGTGGTTTTTATTGTACATTGGGCTGGAGGTTGGAAAACACAGGAGAGGTTTGGCAGGGAAAGGCAGAGACACAGAGGAATTACGGGAAAGGGTTGGACAAGAGGAAAAGAGGAAAAGAAATTTGAATATTTATCATGTAAAAAAAATGATGCTGGGCATTCTGTCTTAAGCTGGCTTCATTGTATAAAATGCAGTTTACATGTTTGTGTTTTTACTAAATTGGTGTGGTTATGTCTGACATTTTACCTACACTGATTCAGCTATTGCATCTTGACCGAACAACAAAACCTGTGAGGAAAAAACTAGCTGCAAGTTTGTCAAAATTAGA
>CM047998.1:12162722-12186189 GCA_026261665.1 Melanotaenia duboulayi
TTTTTTTTTTTTTGGGGGGGGGGGGTAATTTATTAATTAGATTAAGTATAAAAATTCCAGATACATTCAGCACTCTGTTTAGAAGTTTATGAGTCACTACACTGATAATAAAGATGGTTTTTATATTGAAACGCATTGAAAAATGTGTTTGTTTTAGTTTAAACGTGGAGTGGACGGATATGTTTACGTTATTTTCTTCTATCAAACAAATTTATTCATTAATGAATTTACTTTTATTCACTCTTATTTGTGTATTTATTTATTGTTATTAATGTATTTAATATTTGATTGTATTTTATGTAATTAATCTTTTTTTCTTATTATTGTTGTTTTTCCTGAATTTATTTAGTTTTTATATAATTGAAAATAAGATCAGGCATTAATATTAACAGTGACTATAATTTTCTTTACTAAAATCCTCAGATTAATGATATTTACTACATGTAATTGTCAATCTTGTGACTCTACACTTAACTGGTTTACTGTCATTGTCTATGTAACCCTCCCATACACTCAATGTAAAAATGTTTACATTATAATGGAGGGAATCTAATTTGTAGATTGAGTAGTAGGGAAATAGAAAATCACCTTTGTTGAGTAACTATTAGATCTTTGTGTGAGGGAAGAAACTGAGGTTGTGTACACAGACGTAAAAGCCATGAAACACAAATTTCTACTTGTTATGCCCCGGCCTTGGCCTTTGTTTTGTATGTAAATATGTGTGTTTGGTTGCAACCAGGCGATTGGCTGACTGCCTGGATTTCTCCAGCAACTTCCTGGCTGTGTTATTGCTCATCTATGATTGGCTGGCTCCACAGCACATACCTAGCTGTGCCATCACTCGTCTGCGATTGGTCCAATATGTCTTCCCCTGCCAGTGATTGGCCCAATCACCTGACGTCTGACCGGAGCTCCACTACATAATATGGCTGCTGGCCTCACTCAGAGCAGCTGTTTTTGTTTGGCACATCTTGCCATCTGCAGTCTTTGGACTTGGTGTTGTAGCGTGTGTTGGTGCTGAATTGGTAGTGGATTTAACCGTTCTTGGTGTTTGCTTTTAAACAAGCTTGATTTGGGTTCTTTTGTTAGTTGGGTAACTTTGTGAATGGCCTTAAGCCTTTAATATTATTTTGGTTAATTTATAAATCCCTTGTGGTTGTTTGCTTTAAGTTTCAATGTTGTTTTCTTTTAGAACTGTCCATTTAGCTTTAGTCCTTTTTGATTTGTAAAAATAAACCTTTTATTTACACAACTTAGGCTATGTCCCCATGGCAGCAAAGCCGGTTCAGGTGTGAAAGCAGTGGTGATAACTACAGTAGGAGAAAGGCTTCAACGTCCCCACGACACCGCTGTAGTACATACTACAAGGCTGTGGGGGGCGCTAAAGAGTAACACTCCAAAGCTAGAGCAAAACAAGGCATGCTCAGATAAAGGCTCACTGCGTGTTGCAGGAAGTTCACATCGGAAGCAGAGAAGAGAAGATGGCTGAGGATTCACTACGAGGCAAAAGAGAAACATGTCTTTGGACTAATGAAGAAGTTGAGCTTCTTAAAATAATGCTCAACTACAAAGCATAAAAAACTTGAAGAGGGGATTGGGAATCGACGCGTGTTCGTCACATTGACGTTATATCCTCGAATTGCGTGGCTTTGATGTACGCACAGTATGCAGACAGTAGAGTACTTAAACCTATCCTCTTTGATACCTGGCTTCAGACATGGTCAGTTTCATGGAGGCTAATCCCTGGCTTCGTGGGGATGAAAGAGTGGTTTGCTAAAATACGTTTGCGTTTTTGTTGCATTCCGGCGTCATGGGGACGGGCCCTTAGTTTATTGTCCTTAATGTTGGCAACCCCTTTCCCCTAGCAGAGCCGGGGTTGTAACACTACCATTTATTTCCACTCGGCTGTAATTCATATATTGCATTATAGCTATAAATACCTTAAAATAATTTCTTATATATTTATTCTTTGAGAACAAGTGTGTGAAATTGGCTGCAAAACACCACAGCCCAAATTCAAACTAGGAATGATATGCATCTTAACAAAAGCATAAGTGGTGTCTGTAGAAGTTTGTTATTGCAAGTTGTGCCTCTGCTGGCTCACTAGTTATCTAAATACTTGCAAAACCTGTACCTACATAGGTTCAGAAGTTAAAATTTCTTATATGTTCCATGTGGCAAGACAAACTAATCATTTTGCAACCACTGATCTTAAATACCCACATTTAAATTTAGTTCTGAACATGCTTCAGTGACTACTTTTCAGTGTTGTTTGAGAGTTTTTCCCTTCTATGGTTCTCCATTTTTATTTGCTTTATCTTCCAAAAGGGAGAAAGTGGAGCAAGAAAACACAGTAAGGTGTGTGCAGGGATGAGGAGTGTTCAAGAATGTTGGCATGAAAAAAAAAAGTACCCATCCAAGCATGAAAGTGAAAAAGGTATGAGAGTGAGGGAGACACACATGCGCACACTCGTGTTTGCCGGAGCCAAGCCTCCTCATTCCTCAGTAGCCCTTCACAGAAGAAAGTCTGTTTCCCCGGTGCAAACACGTCACATCAAAGAGCCATCAGGGCACGTTTCCATAGCAACACCTTTCAGTGGTATACAGTAGATGCAGCACAGTAGTTGAGAGATAGTGTTGGCAGACAAATGTTACGGACAGCCTAATAACCGGGTGTTAGCAGATGAGTGATGGCCCAATTTACCTCAGTTCTCGTCTGGAGGTCAAGAACTAAGTTCACTCTGAAAGCTTAAATCCCACCAGGAGACGTGCAAATATTTTCCTTAAAGAATGCACGGAAAAAATGGCACTTTGACGTAGCCTTTGTAGGTTTTTGGTTGGTCAGTGTGCATGTATGCACATTTTTATGCTTTATTTATCTACTTTATGTCTGCTATTTCTAATCGTTTTCATAACAGGTTGCAAAACAAAGCCATACATCTCCAAAAGGAATGTTAAAGATCACATTAACAAGACAGGAGGTTTCAGAAAAGACGAAAAGCTAAATGGATTTCATTAAAGGACGCTCCTTTCCAGCATCCGCTTTGTAAAACATGGTAGTAGATGCATCATGGTTTGCATTTGTTCTGTTCCCTCTGACCCAAAACAGCTTGATAGCATTGATCAACTATATGATTTAGACTGTTAAATCAAACATTCCAGCTGATTTTCATGTGGAAATATAGCACCTCTTAGCTCTTTTGTACATCTGTTAATAGAGCTGATCACTGATAAATATCTATTTATATCTTTGCAAAGTAAAAACAAGAACAAAAGAGTGATTCTTGCTCTCTCTTCTCTTCTCCCTCTCAGTCCCTGTCAAGCATGTGTCAGTAGCTACAGAGGGGTAAGGCCTGAGGAAAAGGAGGGAGGAGAAAAAGAGAAATGGAGAGACAGAGCTGGTTAGCAGAGGGAGGGATGAAGGGGGATACAGTTACTGTCTGCCCCCAAATGGTTTGTGCTCTCTCATTTTGAGTACCGGAATCAAAAGGAGCCCCAAGCCACTTTCTTGGCCTTATATAGCGTGTTTCAAAATTTCTTGGCAGTTGACGGGAGGAACCGAAGCCAGCAGTATAAAGAGTGTATCCTGGTCCAGTCCAGAGGCTGCACAGACATGCACACATATACACAGAATTGAGTTCAGTAGCTCTCTGGCACGCGTTTGGGATTACTGCTGTTGTTTTGAGCGAGAGGGGGCAGAGGAGGAGGAAAGTGTCAGCATTTGGTACTCCCTCCCATGCTGTCTTTATGTACTAGAAGGGGGTGTGAAAGCAAGGAGAATGCAGAGATAGAAACAAGGCAGAACGGGAGAGAAGAGAAAGCGTGAGAAAAGGTGGCACCAATGTGCAGGTAAGATCAGATTTTCAGATGCATGAAAGGCATTTTATCTGCAATATATCTGCAGTTGGTGTTTGTTTTTCTTTTGTTTTTTTTGTTTGTTTTTTTTTAAAAACGATCATGTCATTATTTATTTGTCATTTGTAGCTTACAATGGGTTATCAGAATGAAGATGTTAGGTCTAATTTTAAAGTAGAAGCTGAAAAATGGGATGTTTTGCAACAAAAACAGGGGATTTTCAGACATCATTTCAGCTGAATCTGCCTTTCCATGAATGTTTTAGGAACAGAATGGTCTGCAGCACTCATGGGAAAGTTGCTCCCATGGGAACAAGACAGGGAGAGTTCACTTATGTTGCTGTTTGAGGCTCAAGAGCCTTTTGTGACCCAAGGAATAGTGATTTGTGGCAGCAGAGTCAGTGAGGGCACAGGAGCAACTGGTCAACACAGCAGGGAAACATGTTTTCTCCCTCGGCATAACCTGAATTTACTCATGGTCTTTACAAGACAAAAGACAGAGCAGCTGGTCAAGCATAATATTTTTTTTTTTCTTTTCTTGTTTGAAATCTTTTTTTCTTTATTTTTCTTGCAAACTGTAATGGTATTCACCTCTAACCTCAAGCTAACACAGAGATGGCAATTAAAAGGGATTGCTCAAGAGGTCAGCCGACTTGCATGTTCAGGAGGAGAATGCAGTTTCAACATGTCACACTTTTCAGACTGTGACCCATTTTTCCTAAGTGCTTTTTCATTTTCATTTGAAGGCATTACATAACCTTGAACCTTATGCTCTTGTCCTGGCATAGCGCTTTTGAAATTGCTCTTAAATCTCAAGAGAAAGCTCTTTCATCTTGCCTAGCTCTAACTTGTGTCTCCCTCCTGTTTCAAAACATGTTCAAGGACTGATGATTATGTAGCTGCCACCCCTGCAGATTTGTCCAAAAAGTTATTTTGGATCTTTAATGTAGATTAACTTTAATTAGGGAAGGGAAATTACTTCTTTGTGTTCAGAAACCCTGTGTTTTTATTTAGATTGAGGGAATTTTATTGTGGCTGGTAAAGTATGAAAATGAGAAAATCCTCCAGCTTTATCAGCACTGAAGTATGTGTTAAAAAAAAAGAAGTAGCGGTCAGGGAGGATGGCTTTAACATGCTTGGCCATCAACTTACCTCTGTCAATAAGTGATAGCCTGGCAAGGGGAATTAAACCGGATTAAATTTATTTGAAATAAACACTGTCTGCTCCAAGTTTTGCACTTGTAAGAAAAGTGTAGACAAAACCACAAGTGGAAGATTTCACAGATGTAATTGCAGTAAACTTCTCAGTTCTTGTAAACCTATACTTCATTGAGCATTTCTCTACCTTTGATGTTGGCTTGGCATTGTTTCCATTCCCGTTCACTGTGCTATTTGTGGTCAAATGAGAAAAGGCATCCTGCAGCCACCCCTAATTAAACTGGAACTGATAGGCAAACACTGCCCGGAACAGACAGATCAGCACCGTCCAACTTAGTCCAGTAATGATGAAAACACACTTGTTTTCATCACCCACAGAAGCTCGGCCGTTGCAATGTGACAAATCTACAGACAATTTTAGTGCAAATTTTCCCACGAAGTGAAACCAGAGATCTTGCAAATTAGGTGAGTTTTGATATTTCTGCGCCAAACATTAGACCTATCCCACCACTTAAAACCCAGATCCAGTTAACGATGTATAGTCATGCCCCTCTTGCATAAGACTCCGAGGCGAGCTCTCAGAGTTTGGAGGTTTTCAACCTGTGTCCAAAGTGAGCCACAATCACACATCTGATATTCATCATTTCCTTCTTTAATGGGGTATTTTGTTGTCCATAACTTGCAGTGATTTCAGTTGTAACCATGGGTGAAACAGCCAAGCCAGAGCCCACTCACCACTCGCTGTGGTGACAATGATCAAATAGTTGCTTCCTCAGTGATCCATAATCTTTGGCTTCTTCCGTGTCCACTTTATGAAGTTCCCATAGGCCTCAAACCAAACATCGGCATGTAGGTTTTCCAGGAGGAATAATGTCATTGCCTTTGTTGGAAAGAAAACTGAGCTGGCTGGCAATCAAAATACTTTCAAATAAGACGGCAATCCACTGTAATAAATCTCATTGTAAATATCTTCCTGTATGTTGTGGTGTACTTTGTCTAAACCGTTTAGAGGACAAGCAAACACTTCTGCTTGTTGGCCAGTTTCTATGCTTATTTATGATCTGTTAAGTATTTGATCTCATGTAAAAAACATGACCCCTTCCCCTCCTTGCATTATCCAAAATTTAGACCATGGGTTCTTTACGAAAACACTGGGATCTTGTCACTTGGTGGATTGCATGTTGCAGAGAAAACAGTCTCAAAGGGTTGTTTTTCATCCACTCAAAGGCTGGTCATTTCCTCAATCATCACATAGTGTGGGAAGACTAGTTATTGCTAATTATTTGACACCAGTGGAAATGACTGTGGACAGCGTATGTTCCACAAAAACAATTATTTTGACTTTCATTATGAACAAAATCCGTTTACATCCTGTGGAAGTGTTCTGGGAAGCAGCAGTTAGACCCACAGTACATTACATGACTCTAAATTTAGGTATCCACCGAGTTGTGTAGACTAAATAACATGTTTTCTGTTTAAAAGGACACTGAATCATGAGTTTGAAGTACCAGACAGTAATTCAGACGTAAAATGTTCCCACAGTATTCCTTTTTGGCAGCATTAAGCATGAGTAATTTAATTTGCCATTAGATCGCCTCTAGATCAGATACTATTTAACCATTGACGGCATTGGACACTGCCAGCGCCCCTCTGCCAGCAACACACTGCCATCCTGTTGAACATGGCACATTACACACTTGACATAATGTCAAAATGTCAAAGTGGGAAGGAACACACTCCACCATCACAACACTTTTTAGCGGATTTATAAGCCCTCCAAGTAAAACAAAAACCCAGTCGATGTATAAATCCCTCCAAAGGGGCTGTTTGAGCTTCAGTCCTTATTTGGCCCCTGTTTGGAAAGTGAAGAATTTACTTTCTCAGGCAAACTGCCATCAATGCGGCAGCAGCTCTTGTGTGGGCAAGAGGAGTGCTTGAGGAATTCTGAGTGTGGTTGGACCAATGGCAGGCTTATTTACTGGAGCCAATGAGATGATTTATGCACAGTGGCAAACACATACTTTCTCCCATCAGTTAGAATGAAGCTGATGCTCTGAGATCAGAGTGATGATCCACCTCGAAGAATGAAGGGGCAAAATCAGCTGAAATGCAGCAGCTTTTGACAAAAAAAAAAAAAGCAATGGAGTATTTAAGTCAGAAAACATCAAACTCAAATCGCCCCTGTTGTTGACAAGGTGTAAACAGAGAATGGGAAGGTTGCTGAGCAAGCCATACGTATCCTGCCTCTTTAATTAGAGGATGCCTGTTTGGAGTTTGTGAATAAAGAAAGGGTTCATCATTATCCTGCTTGAACTGCTGCATGCTAACTAATTATACAATGATTCAACTCACTGCACCCAGTTTCAGAGGGATTCTTTGATATTCTGCACTCTATTCCCATATAGACCCACTTGAGTTCTCAAGTAAAACTTCCTCTGAATTTGTTAAAGCTCTTGGGGATTCAAACTCTCTGTATAAAGAGGAAGGACATACAAAAAATACAGGGAAGTGAGTTCCCTGAAGCTGTAGCATCGTACCTGAGACATTTAACCTTTAGAGTTAAACAATGCCCAGTCTTAACTCGCCTCTGTTTGCCCCATAATGAGGCCCCTCGACTGGATTGAAATCACAAAAAGGGGCCCCACGGGTGTCTCGGTTGACTCCTTGTTCGAGTTCGGTGGCTTCCCACACACCCCTTGTGACTCAATGAGATTATAAGCTCCATGTTTTTAAAAAACTAAACTCACTTTGACCCCTTGTGTTTTGCTGTTGGAGAATTTTCTTTGTGGTCTGCTGGTCACAATAATCCCCATTTGATGGGGAGTGATTGGGGAGACTCATGCAGAGGTCAAAGGATTAGCCAGCGTTCTTTTTCTTTATTTTAGGTGGAATCAGGACAAGTTCAGAGGTCAGACTGTCATTGCTACACAAATGTCAAGTTATTCTTATGTTCTTATATATATATATATATATAATATTTTGTGTGTGTGTGCGTGTGAATGAAACATCTCCTTGGTATATACCACATTTGATGGAGGCTTGTGCAGTTGACTCTAAGTTGGCCTCCAGCGTGGTCTGCCACAGCCTCTGGTAACTTTACCAATGCCTTTCTGTGTTTGTCATGTATTGATCCATGTGCCTGCCTCTCTTAGCAGCAATGATATCAAGACTAAAAAGTAGCATTTTATTGTCAAGCAGAGCTGAATAAATGTTCCTAACAGATGAAGCTTACCTGAGATTCATGCACTTTTATTCGTCTGGGCTGGTAAAACCTCGAAGCTTGCATTACACTGCTTCCAACTACACCAACCTTATATGGATGAGGTCATGTTAGCTATTTTTCCATTCATTTTGTTGCACATTATGGATTTTAATGTTTGAGGAAAGAAAGATGATTGCTTCTAAAATGCTTGCCTTTTATTGTTTTTTTTGTTTTGTTTTGTTTTTTTTTTGTCAGCAGTCTGCTCTTGTGACTTCATCACTAAATGTGTGATGTTTGAGTTTGGATTCTCTGCAAATACTTTCCACGTCCTGACATATATAAATATAAATCCTTTAATCAGTGCTGGGGGGAGTCAGCAGCAGGACGTTTGCAGGTCTTTGTTAAAGTACAACACTCAGACAAGCACCAAATTATCTTACTGCAAGGCTCTTGAAGCAGTGGGAGCCACCAACAATGATATATTAATGTCAGTAGCAGCCCAAGGTATTGCAGGGACAGTAAAGTATTAGAATGAGTTTGTGCACTTGTAGCCCCTGGTGAATATTAGAAAAAAACTATATATTTTCTCTTAGTGTTTAAAAAAAAAAAAAAAACAGCAAATATTAGCAATTTTACAGAAATTTTTTTTTACATTACATTATTATAAAGAGCAGTCATATTTTCCCACACATTTATCTCACCTAAAGTCACATTTTTTTTAGGTATTGGTTCTTAAAGTAAAATTTTCTTCAAAGAGCTTGAATCCATTTGAAGCTGCAGAAGAACTCCATTGGCCTTCTATTTAAACTCCTGGGAATTTTGCATATCGATTCTGTGTTTACTGAATGTTAAAAGACCAAATGTTACACACGTTTACACATCGACTCCAAATGTTTCGTCCATCTGCAAAGTTTTCAGAACAGGCTAAAAAATTTTTTATATTTTTCACAGTTGTTAAAGCTGTCTGACAAACTGCTTTACTTTGTTTTCCAGCACAATGCATGTTCAGACAAACAATGCAAAGAATACAAGGTAACTGGATTATAAATTGGTGGTCCTCCCTTAAAAAATTGGTTCCAGTCATGATAATTCAACAGGTCCTCCATCACATAGAGAAACTCTACTTGTATGGAAGATTTTATGGTTTCAGTATTTTATTTTAGTTCTTTTTTTTAGCTGTGACGAAACAATCATCCTCACTGCTTGACAGCTCCATTTTGCCTCATAATACAAATACAATGAGCAGACTACTGAAAAGCTATCAATAGTTGTGAGGCCACTACAAGGGCGTTATAGCTTATGAACCAATGGTGTCCTGTAAATCATGATCAGAGGATGTGCGGCAGGCTTTCCACTGAATTGCTACATGATGTGCAGACTTTCAATACCTCTATCGGAACACAGTTTTATTTGTGGCCACAATAAGAGTTAATAATGACTGGTTCTTGCTCCTTGTAGTTGTCAATATACTGTATGTGTCCCTTGGGAGCATGACATTAGCTGTGAGGTCACAAATCAATCATAGGCGCTTTAAATTTAGTCCGACTTACAGTTGATCAATGGTTGCATCTCCATGCAGATTAAAGCTGAACTTGCACACAGGCTACAGAGGTAGCTTAGCATGCAGTTAACAGCAGTTTCTTTGCAGCAACAATGCTCCATGTAAGTTGAATGCTGATTGCTTGAAGGTTGATGAGAAGCAGAATAATAACTATAGATGTGCTGGACACTTTCAAAATGACTTTTTCTGTAGCAGAGTAAAGCTAAAGGACCAGTAGGAGGGCCAGTTTAAACAAAAGTGGTCAAATGGTGCCAAATATTTCTGACACCATGCTGGCAGGAGAAAGCTAAACAAGCAGAAGTGTTTTTTGTATCAGTGCTCAATTATTATGAGGACTTTTTATGCCTGCTAGCCCAAACCAGCATAACAGGATACATTCATCTAGAGACTGAAAACCATCACATCAAAATGATCTCTACTCACATTGCTTATGCTTTTTGTACAACTGTCCATACCAGTAATGACTTGTTGACTGATGCCTTCACTTTGCATATTAGCATGCACTGGGTGGGATCATTTCTGCTGCGATGTTATCCAGCTACTGTACTTTGATAGCATTACAAAGTCAATGAGCTTTTTGTTTTCCCAGAGCAAAGTAATTACAGCAGCTTCCTTCCTGTCTGTGTCTGTTGCCCGCTGATAGGGCGCTCTCATCCCGCCGCTCGTAAACATCCGCCAACCCACAGCACCTTGGTATATGTGGCACTAAGTGCACTCACCTTACCTCAGCTTGCATCTGTAAACTTCCCATGTATGTTTTTTTTTATCTGTAAACACTAAAGTAAATACAATCAGATGGAAGCTAAACCTTGACACAGAGTGGCTGTTTATGCATTGTAATCAGTGACTCAAGGCAAAGAGGCTAATACAGACTATTAGGAGCCACTCTTGCCTACCATGAATGCTATTAACGTACTGTTTTCAAATCTAAGCAGCGTGTGACGCCTTTACTGCTATTTAAAGATGCTACATTTAGCCTTGCAACGTCAGGAAATCAACACCCCTCTAATGTGAAGTGACAGTAAAATTAGAGTACAAATGATACTGCTTCTGGCAACAGGTACTCACCCCTCAGCTCTGCATTCATGGGAGAACCACTCAGCCCCATTTGTTGGTAAATCTATACCGCTGTTTACTACAAGGAAAAGAAAAATGGCGTTATATAAGGGACACTGGTTCTAAAGAGGGCTGAAACAGTAAGAAAATATGCAAGTCAGTTGTATTCTTTTTAATTAAAAAGGATGGCAACATGTGATTGAAGAGAATCGATCATAGTGTGACATCATAATATGTACAGTATTTGTAAAAGAGATATCTGAGACTCTGAAACATAATGTTGATGTTAATCAATAAGGAAAAGCTTACACAGGGGTGGCCAACATCGGTCCTCGAGAGCCACAATCCTACAGGTTTTCCAAATTTCCCTGCTCCAGCACAACTGACTTAAACTAATGAGTCATTGTGCAGATGCTGATAGGCTGTTGGATCCATTTCATTTGAGTCAGGTGTGCTGGAGCAGGTAAATGTGGAAAACCTGCAGGATTGCGGCTCTTGAGGACCGACGTTAGCCACCCCAGTTATAGGAGTTTGGACTCCAACAATTTATCCTCAAACAAACTGAACATAAATGGAGAAAATCTAAACCATCGTTAAATTTATCATCAACCAGTAAAGATCATATAATCGTAAAAGTCTGAGGCTTTGGTTGGATCATTGTTTTAACTTGGTTTTGCATTATAAGGTTTTATTTATTGGTGAAACAGTTAATGGCTAATCCAAAAAAAGGGAGCGAAATCTAGATTTACTGGTTGGTAAAACAAGGTGAAAACTAACCTCAAAACTAAATATGTGTCAACCAAAAGCTGAAAAAACTTCCCCCCAAATTTCAAAAGCTCCATCAGAAATTTAAATTTTAAGTTATTTTAGAAACATATTAAACATAAATGAATTCCTTATGACTTGTGTATTGCCAAGACAGGAAAAAAAAGGTAAACACAAATAGTGATAGAGAGAAATAACAGAGTTGATTTGTGGCAGTTTGTTTTAAAGAAGAGCCTCTAGGCAGCTGGTTCTGTTTTAGTCCTGTTTGTTTTACTATCTTTAAAGCAGCAACTCTTAAAATGGGGCGGCAGCCCCCCCCTGGGAGGGTATAGCGCCCCTGCATGGGGGGCCTAGATGACCAAGGGAAAAACATAGAGGCAAATTAAGTTGAATGAGTATGATTTATGTAGGAAAAATATACAGACAGGAGGTTTCTGGTGCTTTTGTGTTTATCCTAAATTCAGAACTACTTAATTTTTCATAACTTTCTTGCCTTTTCAATATAATTGATTACTAATAATTTTGTGGATAATTAACTTTTTCAGCTTGTTAATTTGTTTTAGTTTGCTGCTTCATGATCTAAATCTATTTAAGATTATGAATTCAATTTTAATCTTTGTTTTTGCATGCATAATAGTAAATAAACAGTGAGTTTTGCACATGGAAAGGCTAAAATACCATTTAGTGTGGCCCTCAAGTTATCTTTAGCATATAGAAAGTGTTGTTTAAGAAAACACAGGGTTGCTAGCATCTTCCTCTGCAAAGATATGCTGCATAAACCAGATTATTTTCATGATATTACTAAATCTGCAAAACAGGGCAACTTTGCATTAAGCTGCTCAGCAGAAACTTCATGCAACTTCAACTTCAGTTCTTTGTAAACTATAGTTTCTGCCCATGTCAGGGCTTCGTGTAATACGATTGTTTTCTGACTGTTGCAGGAAACATTCTCTCAGTGTGAATTCAGTGCCTGGAATAGATGTTTCCCACACAAACAGTTAAAAGAGCAATTTGTTGAGGCAGTGGTTATTTCTGAACTCTTGAGGTTAATTTGAGGTTTACTTAAGGAGTCAAGGGGAAACATTGGATCCTGGAATACTTCAGATAAGAAGATGCAAGATATATGTTTGCACCCCTCAGTTATTTTCTTACATTTTTCTGCTGCTAAAAGATCAGTTCCCAGCTAAATTTATTGCTTTTCTTGACTCATGATCTCTTTGTTTCCCTATTTACAGGTCACTACATCATGTCAAACAGCTACCAACTGTGAGCCGGTGAGTACACAAAGCCTGTGTGCTTTTCTGCTATATATGTCTATTCATGCCAAAAACGAGACCATCGGGGAAACATTTAAATAGCTTGTTGACCTTGTAAATCCCTCTCATAATGTAAGAGGTCTTTCCCAGAATTGTAGCAGAACCACACACAGGGAGCTCTGAAAGGTTAAAGGTCTGAGGCTGTAACCATACGAGTTTCCTCTCTATCATCACTGGAGTAACGTCTGCACCACATACAGGAGATCAAAATCAGAAAACTTGGACAAACGCAAGAAAAGCCTTAAACTAGAGTTTGAGAGGGTCCAGCCGTTGTCCAAGGCAAAAAAGCCCACTGTTGATATGACGTGTTACCTTGCCTCAGCCTTGCTATGAGCAGTCCTGCCTATTGCGACGCCCCCTCCTGGTTGATTGCGCCTCAAATTCATGCGGTGTGTAAGTTTTGTTTTTTGTTTTTTTAGAATAGATGTCAAACTTAACTGGCTGTCATGGGTGACTATTTTGAAAGATATAAGCTCATCTTGAATTTTCTTTTTACATCAGTCTGTAAACATCTGGAATCTTGTCCCAACTTTTGTCTGACATAGGAAGTTAACTCAGCAGTACTGGGCCTTTTTCTTTTTCCTAAATCATATTTTGTGTTTAATGATGCATCAAATGTTATTAGTTGGTAAAAGGTCTGAACTGCATACAGGTTAGACCAGCACCTGGACTCTTCTACTACAAAGACATTCTATTGTAATTGATACATTATTTGAACTGGAGCATTTGTTGCTTTTTGATATTTAATTTACCTTTCAGCCTTGATGGAGTTTTTACTTGCAATTCTTTTGCATAGGTTTTTGAACTGAGAGACTGATAACAAGCAGGATGGTCTTTTGGCTCTTTATTCTGGAGGACACGATTTCCAAATTAATTTCAAATCCAGTTTTGTCTGCATTTGTAGATGGTACGATGAACACAGACAATAATTTCTGTAAGTGTTCTTGAGCTTATGCTGTTGGTTTTTATTGCAGTGCTGCTTGAGGGACTGAACATCATTGACATCCATTACTGATTTTCAGCTGTGTCCCTTGCATACAGAGATTCGCAGAATTTATTGATGGTGTGTTCTGTAGATTATGGAATATTCAGCCTTTGCCATATTATACTCAAAATTATTTAAAAATCCATCATTTTAAATCACAGATTGTTTGCTTTTTATCACTTGCTAAAAATTGAGCTGTCTTTACATCTGAGAGATACATCTTAGCCATTATTTGGAACATCCTAACTTTTTTGCATTCTGTTTTTATTATCTGCATGCCACCTGTTTTTGAATTGCGGCTGGATTGCAAAGCCATCATTTATTAAAAGCCAAATTTCAAAGCCCTCCCAGCCAAATATCTTAAGTTCTTACTTGCCGATTAACACGTCACGTCACTGTGCTGGCATGCTTGTATTTCTTGGCAAGCTGTAGGCCATTGTTGTCACTTCTTGTAGGTTATAGTGAAACCTACATGCTCAAACTTGCACGGGAACAACAAAAATTTGAAGTCATTCAAACACATCATTACTTGTGCATGAGTATTTCTACATTTTTCTCTACCCTTGTTGCCCTACCACTCACACAGGCTTTACTTATAATCTACATTGTAGTATGAACAGTTTTGCTGTAAATGAGCACACAAAAATATAATGAAGACCTACAATATTTCAGAGAAGATAAAATTGTACAAGAAATTACATGCAATGAAGGTTTACAGCTCGAGTTAAACTTGGTCCTAAAACACAATATATTAAATCAGAGATTTGTTCTCGGCCTTTGGAGGAACTATTTAAAGGCAGGAAAAGATCAGCTGCAGCCAAAGCGATTACTCCAGCTTCCTATAAAAATGGACAAAATGTGATTTATACACTGTGACATTTAGTCATTTTCATTTTAATGAGCTTGAAATTGGAGTTTCTTTGACTTGCATAAATTGTGTAAGCTCAGCAAATGTTTGATGATGATTAAGAGTCTAGTGGGGCTGGCGATTTAATAATTTTCAAGATTTTTTTTGTTGAAAATATTATACAATAGTTGTCGCACTCTTTTCTGTTTTGCATCTTCAATATTAATAAGACTAATTTAGAAGCGCTTCAAGATACAATAACTTTAGATGTTTACTTTAGACTCTGGCTTGTTTTAATTCACCACTATAAACAGTTTAGTTTCCATATCAGCCTAAGACATTATCTTAATGAAACAATTGTCTTTAACTCACATCTCTATTTTGCTTTCTTTCTGTCTTTTTTTTTGTTGTTGTTGTTGTTTTTTTTTTTTGTTTTTTTTAACCTGTTGTCAGAAAACTTGTACCCAAGATTTGATGTGTGTGTATTTTGCAAAATACACACACATCAAGGCAAAATGGAGCTGTCAGGCTGCCAGGATGAATTTCTGGTTCTTTTACTTTTTTTTACAGTAGAAAGCCGAGCTGTGATTTCCCAGGTGACACTGATCTAACTCATTTCAGAAAAAAAATGATTGTGTCTAACAGATGGTGTTTATAATTCAGAGAAGATGAATGTACATTTTCCACAAAATCAATAGAATATCCGTGTGTCTGGTAGGTCGCTCTCATCCAGATATCTTATTCTGTTTATTTCCTGACCATGTTGTTTCTTCCTCATTGTGAAAGACACAGGGACTAACCCGTTGATCTCACTTTTCTCTTCAGCCTCCTTCTCTTCAACTGCCATTAAAACATGTAGATACACCGGTAAGTAATGCCTTTAAAAACTGTACACCATGTGGCAAAAAGTTTGCTGACAACCCTGTTTATACACTGTTATGGTTTTAGTCCAGGCAAATTTTATTGCAGCAGAATGCAAATATATTTTAAGTGAATAATGTGTTTCCATCTATGAAGCAGGGAAGGTAATGCTTGCTTTAACTTAAAATGAAACAGCTGAAAGGTGTTGTGTTTTGCTCTATAATATTGTTTAGATTGGTTTGAAATAAAAAAAGGATTGAGCAGCTGGGCTATGACTTCTAAGAAAACAAAAAAGAAAAAGTATTGTAGACACACAGTCAAGACATGCTGTCATTTGTCAGAAAAAACATTTTATGTGAGGTCATTGCAACTTTTTCCAACTCTGAGCTGCTGATCCATCTTTGAGCTTATTTGCAATGATTTTGTTAGCTTTTGATATGTAATAAATTACGTATAGGTAATCAGGAAAATTATGCAAAAGCTTAGATTTTTTTTAAAATCATGCTTTACCTTGCTAAGTGCAGAAGATGGCAGCACCATGCAATGAATAAAACAGAGCACCTTCTAAACATCCTCAATGAGTAGTATTTCTAAACAAAACATGATTATTTAATACATAAATTTACATAAAAAGACATTGAATTAATGTATTTATTATACAAGGGTTACTAGAAATATTTATTAAATTAGAAAAATGGAAGTGACATCTGTTGCTGCCAGTCCACTGCCAGAAATCAACGCCAAGAACTGGTTTGAGACTCGGGAGGCATGTTTTGCTTGACACTGCAAAACCATGAAGCGTGTGGTTTCAGGCAGGGTATACAAGAAGGCAAAATTCCAGTGAAACTAAAAGGAGAGACAGCAGCTGCTAATGTAAAAAGAAAACACTTTAAGCCAGCAGGCACAAGAAAGGCAGAATTTGTTTGGTTGTTAAAATTTGTTTTAGATTAAAAGGGACTCCTTTGTCCTCAGTTTCTTTCTTCTGAAACCAGAAGCAACATCTGCTCCAAAGATTAAAGCAGCGCTGATGTCTTGCATCCCTGTTTGTTCTCCTATTTTTTTTTTTTTTTTTTGTGTGAGTCAGTGCTTGCATCAGACATTACCCAAATGTTTAGATCAGCTCCAGAAGAAGGCGTTGACTCAACGAGAGATTATAAACACAGATCAGCCTGTGTACACCAGCTTCTTTGAAGATAAATGCAGATTCTGGATAGAAAAAGGAGAGAATTCAAAGAGCAGAGATGGAATAATCTGCATGTCCTGTGTCGGTTCAATTTAATGATGTGTATGCTAAGGCTNGTCGGTTCAATTTAATGATGTGTATGCTATGCCTATGCTAAGGCCAAATTTTTACTTGTGCTCAGCTCATGTAGGGTACTGAATGTGCCCAAAAGTGTAACTTGGGCCCAACTGTGTCAAACGCATGAGTGAACCCAGGTGGAAAATTCACATGGGACTAATATGGAGCTTGTGAACAATCTCATAAAGGATCCATTCTTCGACCTACATGGGCATCTCTTTATGTTTGCTAGGTGGTTGCTCCTAAAATGTGTCTAGCATGCTAGCGAGTATATTTGAGCAAGCTACAGTGGTTTTACAGTAGTGTTTGTTTCCACAAAACACAGCTTCTATTTTTCAGCACCACCATTTGGTTAACAGTTTGCATTTGTTGTCAGCAAGTGGCATATTTACAAGCTACAAGTAAACGGCTAACCATGCTAGTAACAAACCGCAGTACCATGAATCTCACAGCAAACATAATTAGACATTTGAGTTTTATAAATAAATAGAAACAAAAGAAGTGGATTATGCTGGAATTCTTGCAGATGTTTTTGTTATCTGTTGTTGTTGTGATATTAGGTTGCTAATGCAGCATCTAGCTAAGCTAAGCTCATTATACAGGGCTAACTGCAGACTCTTCAAATCTTCAGAAAATATATGTTTTGTTTACGAATAATCCTTTTATCAATACTACATGCTCTTTACATTTAATTTAAGCCGTTTTTATGTTCTCAGAATTGTTATTTTCGAGCACAGTTTTAATGAAAACAACAATAAAAATGCACTGAAAGTTAATAACAGCACCACGCTCTTGCAACAGCAAGCATGGTTTTGTGGAAAAAAGGCAGTGCTTAAGTGAAACTCTAACACTACAAATACCAGGCCAGGCTAGTAATTGTCTTGATGGTCCTTTTCCCCCCACTGTAATTACAGAAAGTAGTCACAAACAATGTGACAATGACATATTGGTGTTTTGGGTAATTATACTATTTCCCTTCTAATCAGACTTTTCACATAAAAATTTGTTTTATCCTTGTCGAAGGATTTGTAATTCATGCCATATAGCCAAAAAAAGTAAATTTGTCCTGGTTGTTTTTCTTTGTGCATGTTTGTGTTTTACCCAAACCAATCAAGGTGAGTTTATGGCTTGTGTCATGGAGATAGTCTTATACTTGCTGGTTGAGTTTAACAGATTTTGTCTTTGAGGCATGAAGACTTCCTCTGCTCTCTGCCTTCATACTTCATTCAATATATCATCAATGTAAGATTTCCATACAAGAATGTGTGTATGTGGATAGCGAACAGGAATCCTGAGTAGGTTTGTTTAGTCCATACAGGAAATGTTCATGGTGGTTTTGAGTCAAAATGCCCTGGTGTGACCATAATTGAGTCAGTATGGTGCTTGTTGAGGTTTATCCAAGCATACTATTGGGATTTTTTTTAAATCAGCTTTTTGTTCTTAGAAGAATGGAGTAAATCCATGCATAAAATGCAAAATAGAGTTAATAGACACACAAAAAAATGGTTTTACTCCAAAGTGTAATTTCAGTTTCACTTTGTGTAGATTTGTAACCTGTTTCTGTTTACTAAGGGGTAATTAAGTTTGAGCATGTGCACCAGGCATGCACACATTCTGCATACTCAAAGAAAATACAACAAGATATTACCATGCCAGCCCTTTAACATATGAATTTATCATGTTGCACCTAAAACAGATGTTGTTTGAAATCATGTCCAGTCAATTAGACTATATTGTGTAATAAATGCAAATCCATTTGAATCATGTCCAGCAAACGTATTCATTTCTTACACATTGAACAGATGCCTACCTCGTTTTTTTTTGGGAGTGACGTTCAAGGAGGAACATGCTGTACACATGCACATGGAAAAAGTGGGAAGTCAAAACCAGGGAGAGGGTAGAAATAATGATAGATAATGACACATAAGGAGGAGTTGCAAAGATTACAGTGGGTGGGGGAGATGACAACAGAGAAAAAGGAGAAGACTCTTTCGAAGGAGAGAAGAAGCGGAAAATGGACTGTGGCATGTTACATAATCCTGGATCATATTTGGCTCGAATGGCACGGACTGCAGCATCGTTTTTATTATCATGATGAAACTGGAACTCTTGGTTGTAGAGTCCTGATCACCAGGTGATGCTCTGACATTGGGGGTAAAAAAAAGAAAAAAGATAAGATTGGATGGATATAGCCAAATTTCTGTTGGATTCTCTAGATACCATCTGGAACACCTACCATTTTTAAATTGTGGATAGAAAAGGAACGTCTGTTGCCACTGTAGCCATGCCTCTGGGCGGCTATATTCAAAGATATTTTGCCCACCTGCGTTTCTTTTGGAGGTGGAGCACTGGGTACCTGTTCGGCAAGGTGAGCCACTCTTACACAAGGAGTGTGTAATTATTCCATGTTTTTATAAATGCTCGCATTTGTCTCGTAAAAGAGTCACAATTAATCTACTTTTTAAGAAGGGTAGAATAATTTACATAAATGCAAATTATTTTCCCACCATTTAAAAGTGAAAATAATTTAAACTATTTAAATATGTTTGTGGCAGTAAAGTCATGTTTTTAATAGTATTTTTAATAGTAAGAAATTAAGAATTCGGTAGACTTATCTTTTTAAAATGTAAAACTTGTATTATTATGTTAAAAGTGTAAACATATTTGCTTATATTTTCCACTTTACATGCTGATTGACTTAATTTGCACTTATTATTGCTACATGCCACTAGACTGCTCCTATGATATGTATTGAAGTAACACCCCTGAAGCTTTATGTGAACAGGCTGTTTTATTTTGCTAACACCACCGTCCGTGGTCGGCCAAGCATCTGGTTCCTGTCAGAATTATGCCCCCCATTTCAGCCCATTGAGGGGGTTAGGATTATCTCTATGTGTGAGGAGCTGCTCTGCAGCAAATAGTGAGAGCTGCGGGCAGTGTATTTAACCTTGTGCCAAGACGCTTTTTGGCAGCATTAACTTGTAAAGCCGAGCACTACAGTGTTACATTGTGGCTGAAATGTAAAGCATTTTTGTCTTTTTGAAGAACTTCAACTTTTTGACAATAGCTGAGGAAGACACAACATAACTCTGGCACTTTTCATGCAGTAGTAACTTTGCAGTTACTATCTTTTCTAATAGCTTTAATAACATTCGTAAAAGCTTTGGATAATATGTAATTACAGGTGAAAACGTTCAGTGTTGTAGCCTCTAAGTGCCACCATCTAACTAGCTAATCAATTCAAAACACCAGCAAAGGACTCCTGAGCATTTAAATAGTCTCTCAATCTGTTTAAGTAGAATTCACAATCATGGGGAAAGCTGCTGACCTGACAGCTGTGCAGAAAACCACCAATGACTCCCTCCACAAAGAGGGAAAGCCTCTAAAGATAATTGCATTAGAAGTTGGATGCTCTCAAAGTGCTGCATCACAGCACATCAATAAAAAGCTGAGTGGAAGGTAAAAGTGTGGAAGAAAAAGGTGGAACAACCAGCAGGGATGACCGTTGCCTGGAGAGGATTGTCAAGAAGAAATGTGGAAGAGCTTCACAAGGAGTGGACTGAGGCTGGAGTTAGTGCTTCAAGGGCCACCACACACAGACTGATCCATGGACCTGGACTTCAAAGGTCATGTTTCTCTTGTTAAGCCGGAGAATGGAGAGGCAACAATCCAAGACACTTAAAGTGCAGCGTGAAGTTTCCACAGTCGTGGTGATGTGGGAGCCATGTCATCTGCTGGTGCTGGTCCACTGTGCTTCATTAAGTCCAGAGTCAACACAGCCATCTACAGGAGCTTTTTGGAGATGCTGATTTTACTTTCTAGGTGGACTTGGCACCTGCCCACGCTGCCAAAAGAACCAGAACCTGGTTCAATGACTAAGGGATTACTGTACTTGATTGGCCAGCAGACTCTCCTGACCTGAACATGAAACACATGAGACCGAGCAATGTAGAAGAGTTGAAGGCCACTATTGAAGCATCTTGGTCTTCAATTCCACCCCAGCGGTACCACCGGCTGATAACATCCATGCCACACCACAATGAGGCAGGAATTCATGCAAAAGGGGTTCAAACCAAGTACTGAGTTCCTAAGCATGGCTATATTCTTCCGATGGTCAACATTTATGTATTCAAAATCTTTTTATTTATTTATTTATTTATATGTATTTTTTTTACTGATATCATTTAATATCCTAATTTTCTGACATGTTGATTTTTGGGTTTTCATAAGCTGTAACCCCCAATCATCAAAATTATAACAAAGAAATGCTTGAAATAACTCACTTTGCATAATGACTTTATATACAGTATTATTTTAGTTCCCCCTTTTAAGCTGAATTAGTGAAATAAATTAAGTTTTGCGCCATATTCAAATTTTTTCGAGTTTCACCTGTAAGTCATTTATAAAGAAAGAAAAGTGGGCTTCCGTATCTTTGCAAATTTCAGCCGTGTTTCCAAAAGAACCACAGCACTTAAACAACTCGAGGTAATCAATGATCTTTAAATGGCAGCAGATGACAGGCTGCATTCAGTCTCGGTGCGTCTGGACCTCAGGGCTGCTTTGACATAATCAATCATGATATTCTTTTAAACAAACTGAGGCACATGGTGGGAAATTTATATATATATTTATTTTTTCTTGGCAGTTCCTCCCCACCTTTAAAATATTTACATATTTATTTTTATCATAATTCTTTTTTTCTTGGGTTTTCTCTTGCCTTTTTTCTTCCTATTTGTCCTCTTCCTTGTTTTATATAGCATTTAATACAATATGTAATCATCAGTACCAGATGGAGTTTGCTATTGAATCATTTTCTCTGTTGACTGTCTCTCTGTATTTGTGTGTGTGCGTGTGTTCACCAGGGATCTACGAGATCCTGCAAAAGTGTGGAGATAAGGCGAAAGCAGTCACGGTAAGGCGCCATAGTCGTACAGTCATATTTGCATATGCACAGATGTGAACATCATCAGGTATTTAGTCCTGTAGCAGAAAAGCATGCCTCTGATCATCATTAAGTGACCGTTCCAACTTCATTAAGATCTCTAAATCACTGTAATCCCTGATTATTTAAGTGGGGCTGTTCTCATGCCCATCAGTCAATAAACTTGATCGCTGTTTGGCCTGTGAAACAGGCTGCAGAACATCAGCAGGGGTCACGTCAACAGTCAGGGAAGGAATGTAAATCTTTGCCTCTCACGAGTGAGCTGTGGAAGTTTACATTTGATCAAGAAGATGTTTGAGATCTGCTTTATCGTTAGTCCCTGAGAGAAATTGGTGAGGTTTAGAAATGTTCTCATGGAAGCTGTAAAAATTATTCACAACAGATGGTTATTGCTGGTAAAAAAAGCATTTTGGAGGGACCGAATTCATGAATGTAACTGGATAATGGTCTTTTGAGACTGTCTTTCTCTCAACAGCTTGCAGAATTTCCATCTATTGTCACTCAGCTATTTTGCATTAGTTTGTATGACAAGTCTGATATCAGTACTTCTGTAACCCAATCAAAAAGATTTGAAATTGTATGCGTTAGATGAACTTCTTCTGTTCCCGCTGACCCTCCAGGAGTCAGAGCGTGGTTCTGGCCATGGAGGAGAGCTATGAGGTTGACCTGGTCTACATCACAGAGAGGATCATCTCTGTCTCTTTCCCCGCTGGTGCCGAAGAGCACAGCTACACCACCAACCTCAAGGAGGTGGCGACAATGCTACAGTCGAAGCACGGCAAAAACTATCTGGTGAGAACGAGCTGGAATATTAGACCAATATCTTGAATCAACAAAAAATACTCCAAAATTTCTAATTGTTTGTGTTCATAATGTCTGAACATCTGTCTGGTTTCAGGTGCTCAACTTGAGCGATTGGAGGAATGATTTGTCAAAATTAAACCCCAAGGTAAAAACCATGTCAGGTGCTGCATCCATTCAGTTTTTTTAAAACTGGAAACACATCTGTTGGGTCATATCATGCTACATGCTACATTTTTAGAACAATCTAAAACCTCCCTCCTCAGGTTCTGGAGTTTGGCTGGCCGGATCACCATGCACCAGCACTGGACAAGATCTGCAGCATGTGCAAAGCTATCGATACATGGCTTAATGGAGACCCACACAATGTGGTGGTACTGCACAATAAGGTGAGAATATGAATTGAGGAGGGAAAAAAAGGCAATTCAAGCCATTTCTTTTGTCAGGTGGAGATACTTCCTGTGAAATTTCTAGGAAACCAGCAAAAAAAAAGTCAAAATGTGAGCAAATCTTTTTTTTTTATCATTTCATCAAATAATTTTTGGCTTCCAACCTACAAATCAATATGATTTAGTAATTTAACTCGTCTTGTTATGCAGTTCATTCCTTCTTAGAAAAGCACAAACTGCATCACAGTGTTTGCACTTGTCTCGATGAAGCAACTAAAGCAAAACTAACTCTGGAAGAGATTTGTTGCCTTTCAGAGTCTCACTGGTTGATGTACACAAGCAGAAAGATTAACATTATTTCATCTTATTTGTTGCTGCAGCTTTTGGGTTTTATGTGCTCAGTGATTCGGCTAGCTTACTGACCAATACG
>CM047998.1:12187163-12202452 GCA_026261665.1 Melanotaenia duboulayi
GCATAATATGGGACCTTTAAAGAACATTTGTTTGATCATTACAAAGATTGTTGATCCTGCTGAAATGACTCCTGTTTCAAATAAATCTTTTTTTTCTCTGTTTCTGTGTTGCAGGGGAATCGAGGTCGAACTGGGGTGGTGGTGGCTGCGTATATGCACTACAGCAATATATCTGCAAGGTAACGGAGATGTTCAGTAAAGCATTGTGATTACCTGTACCAGCGAAAGATTTCAGCCTGTCAGTAATAGAGAAGTGTTTTTGAAGTACTTTGATCCTCTAAATCTCCTCCTCACATGTGGACTGGGGCAGAACCATGTTCAGCAAAGTTTGGCTTTTATTCTGGCACCTGGGCAGCCTTAAAAATGAAACACCAATGTGAAAGTTTTAGCAAAACAGTCTGTTCTGGCAAGCTTATTTTTCTGGCTTAGAGGGAAGGAAAACTCTGAAAAGGCCATCATTCCCTAAAGCAACCAGATGTTAACAGGCTGGAAGAAGCCAGAGAGACTTAAAGCTGCTTTAAAACTGAGTAAGGCGCGGAGGTATTTCTAAAACTGTAAAAAATCTCTTTTTATTTATTTATTTTTTTAGATAACAGTGATTGATGCTGATGCTCTGCAATCTTTAAAATAATTCCTTGTTTGATCAATGACAAAAAAAAAGCTTATATAATTTCATGTCGTGCAGTGCTGACCAGGCACTGGACAGGTTTGCTATGAGGCGTTTCTACGAAGACAAAGCACTTCCTGTGGGTCAGCCATCGCAGAGAAGGTAAGCTATTACCTCATTTCCTGTTCTGTTATTATGCTGCATTCAGCATTAACTGGAAACTAAGAATTTCTTAAAAATAAGTTAAACAGAAATTAGATGTTGCTTTCAGGAACTTGGAATTTATGAAAAAAAAACACTAATATTTTGGCTGACAAAGCACATTTAAAACTAAATTTTCAGCTGATTTCCTTCTTTTGGAATGGGTGCAATATAACTGTTATAACTGTAAATAACAAAAACATAAAGCAAACCTGAGAGCAGCCAGGTTTTTATCTCTGTGTGTGCCAAAAGCACGTAACATAATTCTGAACTTCCCACTTGTGAGGTACATGAATCAAACAATAAAACTTTATGTTTCAAGGCTTTTTCAGGCAGGTCATCAATAGAAAAGAGAGAAAGAGACCTGCAAGCTGAAAGAATGTGAGATATTTCTTATTGTATTTTTTAAGAAGAAGCTAAAAACTGGCTTAGTTGTCTACAGGAAAGTCATTATTAGGTCATGAGAGACATATAATGCTTGTTTAAAGGTTCCTTCAGTGTGTAGCTTACTTTATTTGATAGCAGAGTGCATTGAAATGACATCGGTGTAATTCAGTCTGCTTCTGACACAGTAGATAAAATATTAATAATCCTAAATTATTCTAAACTCCAGTGCTCAAGTATTTATTGGGCACTAGTTAACTTTTAAAACCCAAACTTTGGTGCCAGCAGAATTACGAATAAGCACCGGGCTCCACTGCAAGATGGTCAATACGGACCCGGCTTATCACAATATATCCAATGTATGCAATATATTCTGCAACCTGCTGCCCTCTTTTCTATTGTCCAATTATCTACAACTTAATACTTACCAGTTAAGCATATTAGCTAACAATGGGCCAGTAGCAAACCGTTATATGCCTAACAGAAATTAATATAACATGCCAGCAGCCAGTTGTATATCAAAGTCACACAAGCTATTGTGGTTTAACCCATGAAGACCTGACTCATGAAAAAATGGTAAGAAAAGTCCATTTTTTTAATATGATATGTAACAAAAAAATGACCATTTTTGGTATATGATAGTTTAAAAATATAATGTGGTTTTCTGCTTCTGAGTATCTACTATGGGACAGAAGACAAGTATCAGATTGTGTTGAACAGCATTTTAAGCAAAGTTTATAAATTAAGGCAAAATGTCTCAAACTGTATGTGACAAATATTTCACATTGTGTTCTTATAGGTTAAAGCTGCAGCTATATGTGTTTTAATTTAGCCTAATACAACAAATTAGGACAGGTTTATTTTATATTTACATACAAAATACATTGTAGCAGAGAAATGATTTGATGTACTTGTGCTTTATGGTTCTGAAAAGATAACTTGCTTCTTTTACAGAAACTGTTTAAGCCTGTTTGCATTTAGCTTAAAAAAAAAGTCTTCAGATTATATTCTTTCCTGTTTCCTGTGATCATCTCTATCTTGTCTGTTAGAAGGATTCCACTGGTTTCTCCAGGGAAGCTGCAGGCCACGTTGAAAGTTGATTTTTGTTTTTTTTAAGCATATCAGAGCTTTTTTCTTCCAGTTTCTCGTAGTTTTGCCAGCAATTGTAGTAACGTTTGAGGACACATTTGTGAAGTACAGTAAATTCCAAATCAGCGCCCTTAAACAAGTCAAGAATGGTTTAAAGATAGAAGCAATATATTATTTTCATTATATAATGTGGTTAGTTTTTGTAAGTTCTAAATCTACTTAATTATTAGTCCCATTTGCATTATTAGACAGTTGACTGTTGAAAGGGCCTGCCCTTTTACCCGAGGAGTCTTGAGCTTCTTATAAAGGATGAGTATTGTAAATGAAGGGACACAAGAAACACCAGGGGCTCAACACCATTTCATTTAAGCTACAGTGAATTAGGCAGCCAGGCATTCTTTTACAGGTCTACAGGGTTACCCTCTGCCCTGCTGCTATTTCCTGCTTTGGGTATAATTATCTCTGCCCCTTGAGTCTGCAAGTATAATGGTCTGGAATTTGTGACATCAACATCAAGAGAAGAGAGGAGAATCCTGCTGCCATCAAAGCTGTAAAAGGTTGGACAACAGGATTTATGTGTAGCCTATTAGTACTGTCAAATACTGATAAGTTTGTTTGGAGGATTGCTTTGGTTAACTGGGTGGATCAGCTCCCTCTTGTGGGACTGCGGCAGATTCAGCTGGAATGAAACGAGAAGAGCTTATTGCAGTCAAGTCTAATTTTAAATAAAAACCCAGAGTTTAGATGTGGGGATTGATGGCATATCTTAGAAGGACAACAACAACAACGAGACCATTGTGATATTTTGTTTGTGGTCTTTTATAAAGAGAGTTTGCACATTATGTGGATAGAAACATGGCTATTCTTGCATTTTTGCTCCATTTATTTTATAGTACCATAAAATTAACCAGCCGAAGGATGAGCCTCTAGAAGCTTAGAATAAAGCATGAGATAAACAACAAAACAGTGCTATGACATATCCTCATCCAAAACAACCATAATGTCTTGATTAAAGACAGAGCATGACTTGTATCACACACATGTGCTGTAGCTACAAGCCCTTGCTCCTCTTGACGCTGCTAACATAACGTCCCAGGTCAGTCTAATTGAATTTCACAGAGGCTAAACCATATGCTCACTGACAGCAGAGCAAGAAGGGTGTATGCATGTGGTGACCCTGTGGTCAAGGTTACGTTTGGTACCATCATCATTATCATCATTAACAACCAGACCACACTAACTCAACAGAACCCCAACTGACCTCTGTACACACTGATTCACCTTGACAGGTCCTGTAGTGAAAAAGACTGTTTTATGTTTGGAGAGGACGTCGGTTCTGGCTGCTTTTTTGAAGCAGACAGGAGGGAGAGATGACATGGAGAACAAAGCTGTATATAGTGAGCTTTTGTGTTTAAGCCCCAAATTTTAGATCCTGTTTCTCAGCAAGTATTAACTAACTGCAATAAAATTTGGTGTATAGATTTTTGTAACGTCCTGAGCTTAATTTCAGTGCCATCATCTTCAAAGAGCTTACTGAGCTATTCATTTCTTAATTATATCCTATAAAAGAGGTCAATTACTACGGTTACTCATTCCCAACATCAGACCCAATAACTGATGTTTTACGTCTTTCCATTTAGAAAACCTGTTCAAAGCTATTTATTTACCCATCCATCTACATTTTTTACCTTCATCTATGAGATCCCAAATACAAGAGACTGAAATGAGCTTCTTCTGGAGGGTGGCTGAGCTGGATTAGAGTGGAGTCACTGCTCCACATTGAGCCAGTTGGGGTGGCTTGGATATGTTCTACCAGGAGGAGGCTTTGGAGCTGGCACAGGATTCAATAGAGAGATTATAGCTGACTTGGAAACCACAGTATCCACCAGGAAGAGCTGGAGGAGAGGAATGTCTGGGGATTTGGTCTAACTCTTCATCGAATCTGGGTAATCAAGAAAATGAATAGGCAGTCAGGTGGATGAACATTAATGTTCCAAACTACAGAAGAACCTAAGATCTCATCTAATTTTTTGGGTTTTGCGATGGGAATATTTAATAACATGTCATTTCAGCACAGCAATAAAAAGAAAACTTTTTATTTAGTAATTTTTATTTATGAGACCCAAAGAAAAAAAAACTTGTTTACAACAGTTTCCATGTTCTTCCCATGTATGCATGAGTTTGAGTGGCTGTTTSTCTCTCTCTGTTGGCCCTGCAATGGACTGGCGACCTGTCCAGGTTGTTGGGAAAGACTCCAGCTTCCCTGCGACTCTGAATTGGACTATTATGTATAAAAAAATGAATGAATGAAGATTATGTCTGTCAATAGTTTTGTCTGTCTCCTTCTTTCAGGTTCCAACATGATCTTTTTTTTTTTATTTATTTTTTTTTTGTCTGCAGGTATGTGCAATACTTTAACGGCCTCCTTTCTGGACACATCAAAATCAACAACAAGCCTCTGTTCCTGCATCATGTCATCATGCACGGCATACCCAACTTTGAATCCAAAGGAGGTGAGATCAAACCCCCGTGCAGACAAGTGGTTCACTGGTCGTCTTGTGCATCCTTCAAGTCCCTTATTTCTATGAATTCACAGGCTGCCGTCCCTTCCTGAAGATCTACCAGGCAATGCAACCAGTCTATACGTCAGGAATATAGTATGGAAACTTTTATTCCAGTTCAGTGTGGTTTGTGTTTAAAATCCAGGAGAAAACTGTCACCACAAGAGAAGCAGTCGTTGAAATTTAAAAGTGTTTATTATTTTTGTTTGTGACAGCAATGTGCAAGGAGACAGCAACACCAGTATCTGCATCACCATTGAACCTGGACTCCTTTTGAAGGGAGACATTTTGGTAAGATATCTTTAGATTTGATTTGTCATCATGTTTTTTCTTAAACAGATATAAAATAAAAAAATAAAACAACTGAATTAGAACTGAGAGTTGTTGAGGTGATACAGAGTATTTTCTTTCTTTTCATGGTAGTTGAAATGTTACCACAAGCGATACAGAAACCCAACCAGAGACGTGGTGTTTAGAGTTCAGTTCCATACTTGTGCCATCCATGACCTGGGGGTGGTTTTCATGAAGAGCGAGCTGGATGAGACTTTCAAAGGTAAAAGGGCTCTTTGTGCATATGCCCTAACAGTTATTACAGCTATAATAACAATAATAATGATAAAATAATCAGAAAACTTTGTCTAGAAATACTCAAAATGTGCAGAAAATTGCGGGACAAAATAAGCATATTACATTTCAAAATCAGCATATAACATTTTTCTGGCTTAATTTGCTTTAGTCTAAGTAAATATCCAAAAACCAAAGCTGAAATATCTAAGAACTCTTTACAGTCTTATCAGTGTTACTTCAAGACAAAGTTTTTCTGCTTCCCACAGTTCCCTCAGCATTCATTCACAATGCCACAGAAATAAAATGGAAAATAGAAATATCTGCAATTTTATAAAAAGTAAATGAACATTATTTTGGTTTAATTTTCTAATTGAATATAATAAATATCTGCATATGTATATGTGTACAATTTCAGATGGGATTGCACACGATATGTTGCTCTGTCTGCAACTCACATGTCTTTTTTTTGTATTTATTTTTGCTAAATCTGCTGTTTCAGAAAAGAAGAGCAAAAAATAAACATTTGCAATTTTTTGGTAAAATTTATGTATTTGTACAGATGAGAGGTTCCCAGAGTACGGGAAGGTGGAGTTTGTTTTCTCATATGGACCAGAAAAAATCAAAGGTAACCATTTTCCCCATGTGAAAGAAGATGTCACCCATCCAAGTATGCTTCCTTACAAGAATGAATTATTGTATTCAGAATGCTATTTCCTGTCCATTTTTTGTATATGTTTAATGAAGCACTTAATGTACTCTCTGTGGCGATGCTGTTTCTTATCACACCTTAAGGTTTGGGCCACCTGGAGAATGGGCCGAGTGTTTCTGTGGACTACAACACCCAGGACCCTTTGATCCGCTGGGACTCGTACGATAATTTTGACCAGCGCTACGAGGACACAACAGATGGCGAGCACGGTATGTTCATACATGGGCACCAATGATAGTTGGTGGTCTCTCTATTCATTCACGGTCACTAATTAAGAGTTTCAGACGCAGTGCCACCCGGAGCTGCTGTTTTG
The DNA here is from genome assembly GCA_026261665.1 of Melanotaenia duboulayi. Lineage (NCBI taxonomy): Eukaryota > Metazoa > Chordata > Actinopteri > Atheriniformes > Melanotaeniidae > Melanotaenia > Melanotaenia duboulayi. The sequence goes on from CM047998.1 coordinate 12,193,595, forward strand.
GTGATTTGACTTTGTCCAGAATTATTACACAGATATTTTTCTTTGAAAACAAGGGAACAGATGAAACAAAAGGGGTAAAATATCCAATTAAAAAGTAGCTATAAAATCCACCGAGGCCTAATAATGGTTAAGCAAACTGCATATGCTAATATACAAACTCCCTTGTGATTGGTCAGTTTGTGGTTACATGTTTCCAGATTTCTGGAGCTTCTTGTTGAGTTTGTGCAGTAACTGCAAAAGGAAAAATACAACATCATTATAAGATGTTCCTAAACATGTCCCCAAACAAAATGACATCTTTTTTTTCTTCTTCTTTTTTTGTGGCCTCAGAAGCAAAAAAAATAGTTCTCGCTGAGTATGTAGCATACGTGTGTGGCAAACTCTGCACCCTGCTGATGAGAAGCCATGTCAGAGTATCTGCAGCCTTATGAGCCTCTGAAGTCCTACACTGTCCTCCTCTTTCTCCTCCTCCTTCTCTTCTGACCTGTCAATCAGACCTTTAAATAGCTGCTGCAGAAATAGGGGGGCGTCAGTCGCCCTGCCACTGACTACCCCCTCCCCAGTGGGATGTTGTAACCTGAAACACCCACCAGGCCCAACTCCCTCAACTCCAAACACACTTCCATTGCTTCTGTGCCAAGAGCTCAGGAATGTAAAATCTTGGCACCCCATGTTAATGTAGATAATGTCTAAGATGTTTTTGAGATACATTTTTAATATAAATTTAAATTTTTTTTTTCTTGTTACCCAAAATNATATATATATATATATTTAATATATTTTTTTTCTTGTTACCCAAAAATAAGCAAAAAGAAAAGAAAAAGAAGACAGCTTTTAAGATTTTTTTTTCATACAGAGGTTATTGGACCCTCTCAGCGGTGATTACATTCATGAATATGTTGCTAGGAGTTAGGGGGCACTGTGTAGTCAATACACTAAAATAAAGGAAAAAATGTGGATCAATAGAGAGAAGACTGGCATTAGTATCTTACCAAGGCCAGAGCTAATTTATTTCTGAGCTGTGCATACCTGGAGCCTAAATCTTTATCACTGCAATGGCAACTTGGTGGTTTGTTTAAATAAAACTTAACATGCAGCTGTCTCTCAGCCTACTACAAATACTGCTGTAAAATCTGCACAAACAGATGGATGCACTCACCCTGAGTCAAGTCAGGACTTGGCAGTGTCCTGACTGGGGTTGCATCCGCTTTTATGCATGGTATTTTTATTTATTTTTTTCCTTTCGTTTTTATGGTTTTGCAAAGAACCATTTAATTTTTATGCGCATCCCCAGAGAACCGTTGTAGTAATTGCTGTATTGCAAGACGGTCAGCGGGAATCGCCAGGATTGCAAGTTTGATCCTAATTGAATGGGCGGCTGTGTTCTCAGCACTCAGCAGAAAAAGCTCTCGGCCGGTTTATTCATTTCTTTAATTGCAGCCTTCGCTCTCACGCTTGGACGCGATAATCTGGGTCTTGAGAGGAGGCTGGTGCAGGAACACAGTGTCTGTTTTTATAAGGTTTGTGTGGACATAGGATCTGGAGGGTCTTGCTTGTCTTGGAAGATGCACGAAAGAGGAAAAGCCAAAACGTTATTCAACAAAATTGCAGGAGAACTGTTAGAAACCCTTTAATCAGTGTCAATCAAGTGCAAATTACACTAATACACAACTGCTTAATGAATGAATCTCCATTAGAGAACTGCCTATTTTTACATGCTACATCTCAGTGGACATAATTACTCATCAGGTATCACTTAAAGAATCCAGACATGTTTATTTTGCTAGGTATTAAACGAGTGTTTCTTCTCCCAGGCACTGATGTCTGAATGCATCTGGGGACTCGGCTAACTATTTCAGTCGCCATTTTTAACCACTGACCTTGGAAATTCAGTTGAGAGGACTTAGTGAAAGATCGGCGTCTTTAAAAGGGTCTGCAGGATTAGGAAGCTTGAAGTTGTATAAATTTCACACTGATGCACATGAACACGAGGAAAAGAAGGAGAGGTGTCCTTTGCTTTTGAATGTTTGGCTTCAACTCCTGCAACATTTGGCCGTTGATGTTGTGTATATTCAGCCATGCATGATAATCTGTGCCTGTACATTTCTGTATGTCCCTATAAGTCCTGCACAGTATTTTTATGTGATACGAGCGAGTGTGCACATGCTGTACAATTTGTGTATGACGCCTTTTCTCCATTAACAGTCCTGTGATGTGGTAGCAGCTGCAGAGGTCAGACGAGCAAATCTGGATTCTTGAAAATGAATGATTGTGGTACATGAAGGAGGGATTAATGGATCTTACANTGAAAATGAATGATTGTGGTACATGAAGGGATTAATGGATCTTAAGTAGCACATTTCCAGAAAAGCTGGGAAAATCATTTGGGAGCTGAGGAAACTAATTGCTATTTTTCAGAGAAATCTATTTATTTTTATTCTTGTTGATAAGATTTCAGCTGCTCAACAGTCTGATTCGCATCTTCAAAAACTGTATTAAGCTGTACAGTGACATCTGATATTGTTCTGATTAAATTACTTGATCTTTGGCTCATGACAGCCTGAATAGCCAATATCTTTGACATGTAGAACCTGACATATTTTTTTTATTCAAACCTTAGCTGAAACACAAACTCATCTAACCACAGATCATGTGTCCACTGTCTTTCTATCCTTCTGAGAAGAACTTATATCCAGATAACTTAGAAGTTTATTTCTGTAAAGAGTTGATATTTGGCTGTAATACACTTTCATGTTACATTCCTGGATGCAGCAGGCTGTGTTGAGGGAAAATGGTTTTGAACCTTGTTACGGGCACCGCTCATTGCAGATAGCTGTGGCTCGTTCTGTATGCAAATGCCAGGCCCTGATGTCTGTTCGGAGTGGCTGGATCAGACACGCCCTGGTCTCCTCCCCGCTGATTGGCTCAACACCCAGCCAATCATGTTGCAGCTTGCCTGAATCCCGGAAATAAAAGACTGCTGCTAAGATCATTCGGTAGGAGGAGAAGCTGTACAGCTCAGGCTGCTTCCCCTCACCTTAGAAAGGAGATGCCGAATAGCACAGACGGCTTCCCTTCTGTTTGGCCAAATTCTGGTGGCGTGGCCAGTCTGTGTGTTTAATGGTAGCCTTTTGTGTTGCAGATTACTTTGAGGTTCCAGCAGGGCTAAACTCTGGCTGTTTGTGTTTTCCCCTTTTAGGAGTAATTTGTAGTGTTGATTTGGTTGGGCTTTACCTTCGTAACACACAGCTCGTTTTTGGCTTTGCTTTGAGTTAGTTTGTTTTMTGCCTTTTGACTTATCCTTGTTGTTCAWACATTAGAAGACATTGGTCAGATGTGTTGCGCTAGTTTAGAGTATTTGGTTTTCACTTAGATTATTGGAACTGCTGCATTTTTGGTATTTCGTTAGGTTCGCCGGTTTAAGTGCACCATTTTGTTTATCTTAATTTGGTTTACCTGGCGGATTTTGTGTATAGGTTTAATAATAACATTTTGACTTTTCTTTCAGCAGTTCCACTWACCCCAACACTGGATTATGATTGACACCTGGTTTTACTCTTTATTTACGTTCACCACAATAAAATCTGCTTAGTTTCACTTTTACACCTGTCCACAGCATTCCTTTTGTCACTCCCTCCCACAACCCTCAAGTGGGACTTAACAAACCTCAGCCGGGACATTTCTTGGTAGAGTTTGCATGCTTTTTCTATACAAGTTCTCTCCAGGTACCTCCCAGGCCAAAAACATGCATGTTAGGTTAATTGGGGATTCTAAGTTGATCCTAGGAGTGAAGGTGTGTGGTTGTACATCTTGTCTGTCTGGGATACACCTGAAGGGAATTAAATGGAAAATGGATGGAGGAAAGGTCCCAAGCCCATGCGGCTACACTGATCATGGTGGCCTAATGATTTCTCGGGCTCTGTCAATTTAACCATCTACCAGTTTTTCTGTCCTTAAAACACACCAAGATTTCTGAAGATCAACCAGATCTTCTAACACTATAAAAGACCAAGGCAATGTTTAATTTATTTATTTATTTATTTATTTTGCTTTTTTTTGTGACTAAACTGAATTTTTTCTGACAAAGTTTAGCAGAAAGTAATGAACCAAAGCCCTTCCTTGATTAGAAGGACTAAGTCTTTGGTGGATACTCTTTTTATACCCAATTCTGGAACCCTCACCACTCACCAGGTCAGATTTAATTAAGTGCTTGCTGTCATAATGACAGTGGGGATTTTTTTTTAAATGCTATACTGAATCTCATAAAGGATTTTTAAAGTTTTGAGAGTGTTTTTACTTTTCATTTTAAAATTTACAATCTGTAAAAATATTGATAAGTAATCTGAAATATTACATATAATGCCCACATTTAAATATTTTAAATATATTAATGCATGAATTTCATGTTAAATGATTTTTTGATCGCCAGGAAATGAGAGCCCTACTTAAAGCACTGTCATACCACAAGGAAGTGTGTGTTGTGCTGTCCAGTAGAAAAGTGAGCCCAGTTACAGTGCAAGCTGCCTTCCTTGTTTACCGCCCTCCTCCCATATTTGGCAGGGGCAGAGCCCTCAAACATGTCTGGAATAGCTGGATAGAGACAGACAGAGACAGATAGCGACATGGAATCAGAGAGGCAAAGCAAAACAGCAGCAACCAGAGTGTTTTTTTTTTTGTGAGAATTTCTTTTTGTTTTAGATTTCAGAAGTTTGATTGTACCAGAGACTAAATTATGAGGAAAGATTAAAGAATGAGGTAAAATCAAGAAGTTATGAGGACAGCTGAACAGCACTAACTGGTGAGTGTAAGGCCTTAAAATAATGACTACAGTAAACTTTTTTATACTTTTTAGATAGCCATATGGTTGTATATAGCATACAGTAAATTCAAATATAAACTAATCATGCCTAAAAGATTTGCATATTTGTGATTTTTTTTTCAGCAATGTAACTGTTTTAGATATTTCTTGTGGCTTTTAAAACAAAATGACTAAATGTCTGTTTGGTCTACTTAATCAAGAGTCTGTTTGTCTGTTTATTGCGTTTCCATGTCAACATTGCTCTATCCTGCATGTTTGGCATCTATATGGTTCAAAATGAGTCATGGAGTGAACAATTTGTGTGTGGAACATTTTGTGAGAGGGCTGCAATTTGGGTACACCAAAACTATTAGTGACCTTGATTGGTAACTTCTTCAGGCGTGCTCCAGAGAGCTTGGAGTGGGATACAGTACTTGAAGGATTTGTTTTACAATCTTTTCTAGATGCGGGTTTTAAGTTATGACTTTTTGTGGTGAAGTAAAATACTTATAATCAAAAAAAGGGGCATGAATGATCAGATTGCACAAAATGCAAGCATGTGTCTAATTAAATACTGTATTTAACCAGGAAAGCTGTGCATGTTAAATGTGGATATCCTTTTTTTTTCCCCCTCAGAGGAATTAACTTAGAAATGGAGCACAGTCAGGTATGTTAAAAGCAGCCCATGTATGAGCCAATAATGTACCTAGTTAGACCTCTTGCTGACAGCTCAGTGAGCTGCAACAGCAGGTTCAAATCCCAGCCCTGGAAACCCCACTGAGACCGTCCTCATCTCTTAATGCCTCCTTTCTCCTGCTGTCTGTAAAGATGTCTCCATATGGCTTCTGTTGCTGTTCTGCTGTCAGGTTTTCTATCTGCCTTTGTCCTAGCTTTTATTTGCCTGATGGACACTGCTTTATTTCCTATTTTGGTAGCATCTTTGTCTTTTTTCTGTTTATTTACTCAACAAGAAGTAGCAATGCCACGTTTGGTATTACTTCTCTACAAGAAAAGGCATGTAAATATTACACCAATATTTATGCAGAGGGATGACCAATTCCTACTATCCTGCTGGTTTATTTGTTTCCCTGCAGGATCATTAGCTGACAGGACATCCATTTAATTTGATGTGTGTTAACTGAAGGTATGTTGGAGCAGGGAAACAACTAAAACCTGCAGGATAAGCACTCCCAGTATCGAGAATTAGCTAAGGAAACAGTTAGATAGAATAGAGCCACAGAAGAGCACATTTTNAACCTGCAGGATAGTGGCCCTTGAGGACTAGAATTAGACTGCTGCTTTAAATTCTTTAAGGCCATCACATTTGAAGACCATAGTTCTTTTACATATTTGTTTCTTTTGAATTGGGGTTGTGTAAAGTATTTTTGAAGCCAGTGTCTTACTGCAGCAACCATGTTAAAAGCACTCCCAGTTTCGAGAATTAGCTGAGCGAACAGCTACATAGAACAGAGCCACGGAAGAGCACATTTCCCCCCTAAAACAACTTAAAACAAAAAGACAGTTGTTTCTCTGTCAGTATTTTTTCAACCAGAGAACGACTGTGTTCCTACATATTTTTGCACAGATGATGACTGATCAACATCTCCTGCAGCTGGCGGTTTCCTGTGTGTTCATTGGTTAAAAAAATAGTGAGAAAGTCTCTCTGATACAAAAGTTACATTGGGTGAATTTCACTATATATAGCACTGGTTCAGTAATGCCCCATAAGAGCCACAGATGGCAGACTGACATCTAGGTAGACAGCAGGCAGATGCACTATTGAGACAGCTAATGATCCTCATAAGTGATAAGGTGGTGGGATGCATGGAAAACAAATCCTCCAGTCCGTAGACGGTGGGACCTACAGAGGCAGACATGTAGCCCAGATACCCAGGCATGATCTTGTTTGTCCCCTTCTAGTCTTTGTTCATATGCAAGGATGGAAACTTAACCACACAGTGTTTTGAAATTATATCAAGCTAATATTTTTCAGGAGTGAGGTGGACTTAAGTTGTATTAATTAATTCAATATTTAGTGTTTCTGACTATATTATTGACCCATAATATTTAAGAATAGAGCACAGATTTGACATCTACTCCAGAATTATTCAAAATACTTGGAAGAAGATCGCAATCTGCAGTATGATCCTTCCCAAGACATGGATCAGACGTGGCAGGAAGTCAAAATTACAGCCAGACAGATAGCTCTTTATGACAGGCACTCAGATGGCAGACAGACAGATGGGTGACATCATCTTGAAAGCAATCTCAGAGACAAGCACTGATACAGTCACATCATGTCACCTCAAACTGTGACAGCTGGACAGTGATAGATAGTCCGAGTGGCAGACATGGCAAATATAAAACCGCGCCAGTTTTTCTTTTGCCAGTCACTGATACGCCAACCATGACACCTTTTTCAATGATGGACTGTCACCCCATTCCTTATAGGGATGTCTCACTTTCTCTTTCTCTGCTGCAAAATAAATAGTCCAGTATTGAGAAGTTACTGGCAGATTTCCCTTGGTACATTTTTGTTGGAAAAAGTTCAAAAGATGCTTTGCTTTTTAAGAACTTTTCAAGAAATAAACATTCAATGGAAAAAAAAAAATAAAAATAAGGGGAAGAAAAATACCAGTAGCAACAGTGCTACAGTAGCATTATTATTATCTGCATCAACATGGAAACGACTTAAGAGTTTTGCACAGATACAGGTATTCGAGATGACCCAGTCACCCACTAGTGGCACGCAGACTGGTCGTCGTCACAGTGGCATGAGAGCTGGGACAGGGGATGTAACATCCTGCTGCAAAATACTGGATGACATCCCGTGACATTACCACATGTCCGTGTATATAAATGTTTGTCCGTGTGCAGTCTTGCCAGTGAATGTCATTGGGTATAAAAGCATTGAATTGGAATGTGATGTAAAATGTAAATAGGAACCACTAATGCAGGGGAGTCAAGTCATTCTCTTTTGCAGGATGTGCCTTATTTGCAATTGATGCTTTGCAATACCTTGCAAATGTAAATTTGGACGCAGATTACACTCAGTAACCCTCGAAGCAAGTTGTCCCACATGAGGATGCAGACATATTACAGCTTCTGAGCTCACACTAGCACACACAGCAAAGAAAGCTCAGACTAGCATGCAACAAACTGATTGACAGTTTTATTCTAAAATACTTTGATATCCTTTGTATGCAGTTTAATTAAAGACGATCCCAAGTTGTATATTGGACTGGCTGAATAGGAATGCAGGAATAAATAAATGGGCAGCAAAATAATTCAAATTGGTTTGAAATTGAAATTTTCTGAAGTGTTTCTGAATTGAATGTTTCTCCAATGATGCCTTAGTTTTAATGACCACTGATGTTGCATTCAATAACAAATAGAAGCTCTGGATTTCTACTTTTCAACAGGCAAATAAAACTTAAGACAGATCTGTGATCAGACCAATGGTGGTAAGCAAATAGTTTACCAACAGTAAAAAGATTTACGTTTAAATGGTTTAAAGAAAATCCACAAAAAAAGAAAGAAAGGAAATCCACCACTGTATAAACTTAATCATTCTTTCACATCTTTTTTTTTTTTTCTTTTGCAGTGGACTTCTCTTTTTTTGTTAGGGTTGAAGTTTTACAGTGTTTTGGTTAATCTTTTGTGATCCCTAAAGACCAAATGATTCTTCTGCCAGACGTACCAGTTTTCTTTAGTGCTAACGATATCCCAGTTTTGCTGCTTGTATGTATAAGAACTTGATCACACAGGTTTCTTTCCTACACTGAATTCTAACTGAAGATGTTTGTCTGTATAGTGAACTCAAACACCAAAACTCATAAAATTATTATTGCACATCTCATTCCTAACTGGGTTTTAAACCCATCATTCAGGTCTATTTAACTTGCTTGTAAAAATTCATTTTTAAAGGGACTTAGGGCGACTTTACAAAATCAGACTCGGGACTGCCGCCACAGGCGCTGTGTGCAACTGCAGCCATCAGCCAAGCCGGCACGGGAGCGCGCATAAACACAGACTGTGCGTCGTCACGGCAACGCACTTT
>CM047998.1:12202800-12212956 GCA_026261665.1 Melanotaenia duboulayi
TAACTTGCTTGTAAAAATTCATTTTTAAATTTAAATTTATTTGTAAATANGATCTTGCCTTAAGTCCCTTTAAATTTAAATTTATTTGTAAATGTGTTTCGTATCAATGGGTTGGTCCTTTTCATAAGGTCACCGTTTCAACTCTAAGAGCGTTACACCCATTTTAAAGTTTTAAACCTTATACCTCTCTGGAGGTCAGGGAGCAGTCAGAGATGACAAATCCACCAAAAATAAACACTTTTTACAATTTACTTGATTGATTTTCCACTTCAGAAATTAGCAGTTTTGTGTTGTAAAATAAAAAAAAATCTCTAAAAAACTAGCCCTTCCCAGATTATAAAATTTTTTAAACCATTGCCAAAGATATAAAAACAGTTGGAAAGTAATTTAACCTCCAGAGTAATTTTTAAGTTCTACAGTTTAACAACGATGTATACATAGGGAGAGCCATATAACTACCCATATGTTAGTTTAATACGAGACAAAAGAAAACAAAAACTAAGGATCTATTTATTCCAGTGTAACTACAACTGAAACATTTATTGAGAGCATCCAATATCAAATAATTTACTAACTGCACATGCTGTCATTCCTGTGTGTGCATGCTGACAAATGGGCCGCCGCTATCATACTGTCTGTTAATCTTAAATGCAATAACTATGTATAATCTACATCCCAGCTTGTCCATTTGATACAGCAGTGACAATGTTTATAACACACTTTCTATTTATAATAAATCATTGGCCACAGGTGTTTAAATGGCTTTTTAATTGCCGCTGGAGCTCCAGTGGAGCAATGAGACACTCGGGCAAATGCTTACAGCATAGAGGCAGGTGCTGTGTGCTTGTGTGAGCAATGCTTTCGGCACAAGAAAGGAAAGCACCTGTCACATGAGGGAATATAGGGTTTGCACAGGTGCGGATTTGTGTGTAAGAGAGACTCAGACTGACAACCTCAAAAAATGTACTTTTTCTATACTAAATACTTATTAAAACTGTTTTGGGTTCTATTGAATATTGAGTGGCAGTGATTGTGATTGTGGGTTTGTCCTCTAAAGCACAGAGAGTAGCATCTACTGGAATAGGAAACAAGTTGTTAGCTATTTGTGTTAGCCAAGCCTCTGTGAGTCAACAGCCCAGTCTAATTTGAACTCTGCTGTAGCTATTTGTTGACACCAGAGGAAAGCTATTTGTTCTATTCAGATGCCGACCTGCTTGTTTATATCATTCATAATCACGGTCATTAGACGTAATACCAGATTAGAGCGCTGCTGTTCAGATCTGACGCTCTCAAACTTTGATGCTACTGTACAATAGGCTACATGCTCGGAGATTATATACTTCTGCTTAACATTTGACAACAGGTGGATTCCTCTTTTCATATTTCACAGATCAAATGTTGTATTTGTTGCCAGACTTTAAGGGAAAATCTTGNAAAAAAAAAAAAAAAAGACTTTAAGGGAAAATCTTAAATTAGTGTGAATGCACATTTTTTTAACTCATTTCCTGCTCCCTATTTCCCATTCCTTTATTATATTCAAGACCATAGTGCTGGTTGCTATTGTCCAAAATGATGAACCCAACATCAGAATGGCTCAGTGATCCATAATTTTCTCACAGTTATTTGTTTTTAAACCATTAACTATATAGCAAATACTTTACCTTTGCTGGAGAAAATATCACACTTGATAGAAAATATTTAAGTGTTTTGTTATATTATCATAATTATGACTCCACTGCAACATTTTGTTACTCAAGTTGTTGCTGTTTGCATTTTCAGCTTGTCTGTTCCTTTTTCTCTACTCTGAGTCACAACATGTCAGCTGGCAGCGTCTGCTCCCTTGATTTAACCAGCAGCTGGAAAAAGTGTCACCCCGGCAAAGTTGAGTCGTTTTTACCACTGAGCACTTAAAGATCATCTTTTACGAGCCAGAACAAGGGCATACCCTCCTCCGTTTAAGGTCAGAAGCAGCCAGAGAGACAGAATTAGACAAAAGTCCTAATCTAAGTTAAATTCAGTTTTATATTATAGGTTGCCAAAATTTGAGGAATTAAATTATTGAAAAACAATACTTAATGAGTATTTATACGCAGGAAAGGTTGCTCTTTGCTCGTCAGCTTTGCAGATACTCAATGTGCAGGGAGCGGAGGTTCCACACAGTTAAGGGATCCCCCTAACGACATCATCAGGCAATACTGCAGACAGACAGAGTGGGAGTTGTAGTTTATCTAGAAGACGTGTCTTCTCAGGCAGCTGGGTGAAAGACGCAACAGCCGTAAAGTCCCTCCCCTGCTGCCGGGAACAACCAGAGATCATCCCAGAGTGCCAGCTCACCCCTCTCGGAAGCTTCAGTGCTATACCCACCTTACTTCAGTAAAGCACATGTGTGATGGGAGGACATGAATCAGAGAGGACGGGAAAAACATAAGTAGAGGTTTCAGTCCCTGAGTGGCAACTGAAGGTCTGAAATGAGAAACTTTCTGGGCTCAGTCTAGTAGAAATCAAGGAAATATTTAATTCTTTAAGTTAGCTGATGACAGTGATGTAAAAATTCAGAAGGGTGACCTACAGTTCAGGTAAGGAGAATGTTTATACTGAGTTTAATATGAAGAATGACTAAACCTAAAGGAAGTATAAGAATAAACTAATCTCACATTTACCATAGACATATTAGTAACAGTAATTGATTGACTTGGTCATATAGTTTCTGGAGAGAAATTAATCAACCTTACTAAAATTTAAAAGAGAATGTCATACTTATTTATAAAGTGTTGGACTAATCCCATCATTCTAAACAAAATGTAATACTAAACCTTGATTTATACACCCTCGTGATGTGTTGACATTAAGAACAACCACAGGAATAAACTCTGTTTACAGCTTCCTCTCATTCTTATTGCCACTGTGCCTGGGAGTTGTTGTTGACATGGGTTTTGAAATAGCTGCGGTCCGAGCGATCCACCATCTGTCTCCAGGGGTCACTCAATTTGGAACATCCCACATTTGAGCCGGCCACAGTCATGTATATGTTGTGTATCATTTTGCAATTGTATCCTACAAAGGAGAAGCCGGCAGTGGTGCATTATTTATTTATTTTTTCTTGAGTTACACAGAATGAGATGTTTCGTGGATGCAAGTACTGTTGCTGATGTTGCAATTTGGCTGTGCTGGTGATCTATATTGTAAGTGACTCACAGGACTGGGACCCATGTCTGTGTTCATGTGTTGTGATAGAAGTTAAAGACTGAAATGAGAATCTGTTTTCTTTTTTTTTTATTAAAAATTTTAAAAAGAAAACAGAGCAACTTCCTTTACATTAGGGAGCATTTAAGAAAGGTGTCATTTGATGCTACCAATGATATAGCAGGAAGTCTATGATTTGATCTTTTATTAAAAAAATAAATAAATAATAATATGGCCTTTTGGTTTGCATTAAATATTATTTGGTCCAACAAGTCAAATTCACCAGAAAATAAATAACGAAATTTTGCACATAACAAATATTTCTTTTACAGCCAATGTATATGACAGTATCTAGCAGGCCTATGTTAGTATCTAGTGCATATCTTTATTTATATCATTTTGCAATCAATCTGGCATTGTTAATATGATTCCGCAGCCAGAAATCAACCCCATGAAGACAGCTCGTCCTCTTTCAGTCCAGCTCTGGGCTTTAGAACTGGCATTGCTGATCCTTTCTGTCTCTCACGGACCAGCTGTTTCAGTTCACTGGGCTGGACCACCCCGGTTCGCATCAAACCATGTGGGCCTGCGCTGACACAACGTGACAGAGGCTTTAGACCTGCAAATTGGCTATTAATAGAGCTGGAGGGGTTGTGTTGCTGGTGCATGAGTTGCATGCAGAACCTCAGGATCTCAGGAGTCAAGTGCAAGGGGTTGCCACAGTGCAATGATAGAAGCAACTGAAACATAATGAAAGTAATTCTTACATTAGGTTCGGGTGATTTGAATGACCTCAGTAAGATTTTGAACTTGTCTATGATCTCATCTGTAAATCCAAGCCCACCACGTGTTGCTGATGCCCTCCCTACATCCTTGGTCGAATTTTGGCTTTCCTCTCTGCTTCCCGTCATAAAGACCATGCTCACCATTATTCACTCATCACTCACCACTGGTATTGTTCCATCATTATTCAAAACTGCTGCTGTCACTCTTTTACTGAAAAAACCTAGTTCTGACCTCAACAACTTCAACAACCTCTGTCCGTTTTTTAAGTTATCATTCATCTCCAAAAGGTAAGAATAGTTGCCACTCGACTTCAGTAACATTTGTCTCAAAAAAACCTCTGAGCCCTTCCATTCTGGTTTCCACTCCCGCTAATAGCAGAGAAATTGCCCTCATAAAAATCACCAATGACCTCTTCCTCAAAGCTGACTTCAGTTTACTCTCCATTCTCATCTTCCTTGATCTAAGTGTGGCCTTTGACACCATCTCTCTCCCCATCCTCCTCAGTAGACTTTCCTCTCTCACACTCCCCTTGACTGGTTTTACGCTTATCTCCCAGGCTGCACTCAGTTCATACAGTTAAAATCATTCCAATCTGACCCCTCTCCAGTCACTACAGGGGTTCCCCAGGGCTCTGTCCTGGAGCCCCTTCTCTTCATCTCTTACCTTCTTAACTTTGGCCATATTTTCAACAAATGAAATGTAATTGTTACTGTTCCTGCAAACCAAATTCAACACTCCCACCCTCCTTCCTCTCCTCCTGTTTATCCGAAATAGAAACTTGGTTCACCTCAAACTCAAACATCCTGAAACTAAACAGTAAGAAAACAGAAAAATGTCCCTCCATAAGCCCCAACTGGTTCAGAACTCAGCTGTTTACATCATCACTAAAACCTCTCATATCACCACATCACCCCCATCCTACATCAACTTCACATGCTCCCAGTATTCTTGTGCTCCCTGCCCACCTCAACACCATGGGGAGCAGAGCCTTCATCTCCTCTGGAACTCCCTGCCAACAAATATCTGGAACAGTCTTGTCATTTTCAAATCCTTTAAACCCACCTGTTCAAGACTGCCTATTCACTTTAACCAATAGGAAATACGCTGCCATTACGTTTTCTTTAAATTGTCTTTGTATATGTTGCATCTTGATTTTCTTTATTGTTTTATTTTTTTAATGTTGCAAAGTGTCCTTGAGGGCCTTGAAAGGTGCTTTTAAATAAATTGTATTATTATGATTATAAGACTCATACTTCATGCATGTATGTTCTGATACAATGAACTGCATGAAAACATGAAAACTGTTCATTTTTATATGTTTATTTATTTATTTAATTTTCGGTTCTTTCAGATGTTGTTCACACCCAAGGTCCGCTTGATGGAAGTCTATATGCCAGAGTCCGCAAAAAAGACTCCCTGGGGGAAGTCGTCACCATCAATGGCCTCCCAATCCGGGACAATCCCTTAACAAATGCAGAGAACGCATTGCAACAGACCAACCACCCCTTGCAAACAACTGAGCAGACCCTTCCTGTGACTGCTCATACTTCCCTGCCTGCTGTTGATCATACCCTCTCTGTGAGCAGTGACTCAGGCAACTCAACTGCATCCATCAAAACTGATCGTACTGATGAGCACAGTCAGTCCCTGCACAGTGCTGTGAGCCACAACAATCCAACAACAAACCATCCACCACTCAGCCCACAAGAGAAAAGAGAGCTTGACCAGCTTCTGAGTGGCCTAGAAGCACCAACTCAACGGCAAGCCTATCTGTCCACATCTGCCAGCCCAGGAGGAGGAGTACGACACCTGGTCCCTGCGCAGGTCCACGTCAACGGGGGCCACACCCGATTAGTTGGTGCACCTTCGACAGATGAGCGTGAGACAGACATTCTCGACGACGAACTGCCTAATAGCCAAGAGGGGAACAGTGTGGACAGCTTGGGTACGCTGTCATCGTTAGAGGGTCAGGCAACACCGGGTGACCTCTACTACCAATCACAGCCACCTGTCAGTGGACAGAACGACGGACCATACCTTGAGAGAAACATCCTTGGGGGAAAACTGAGCGACATGCCAGTACATGGAGTCCGAACTCCTACGGCAATGCAAGAGAGGTCTGTGGACTCACCATCACCTCAAGGGGGATACAACAACTACCAAAATGGAGGAGGGATGTACCGTTCACAATCTTTTGGGAATCCACCTGCCAGCAGCCCTGAGACAAATCTTAAGCTGATGCCCAGGGCCCCTGAGAGGAGCACCAGTAGTCGAGAAGCTGTTCAACGAGGGCTCAGTGCCTGGCACCAGTATAGTCTTCCAGATGATCCATTTGGCCCTCCTCTTCAATCTACCCACAGCCTGCCCCATTTTCCAACCTCAGCCTCACAGCGAGACATTGAGCAATCCATTGAGGCACTGAACATGCTGATGCTCGATTTGGACCCAATCAACTCCCACATGTTAAAGTCTCACAGTGCACCACCTGGGGAGAACAGCCTAAGTTCATCCCAGGTACCCTTCTCCCAAACTTTGGCTAGGCCGTCGTACCAAGCAGACTCTGCCATCCATGGCTACAACAACTCTGGTTCAGTCAACAACACCTATCATCAGCCCCTACGTTCAGCTGGGAGGGTTTCGACATTGCCAAACCAGAGTCCAGTTATGGAGTCTCCAGCATACTCCCCCCAGAGGTCCAACGCTGGCTACCAACACCAAAACACTACTCCAACACACACCCCCGAGCCCTACCTCCACACACGGCAGACATCCCACCACTACTCCATCCTCAATGAAGTTTCATCGTCAAACTTCAACCAGCAGGCACCACAGAAGCCAATCAACTCGTACACAGTCATTGGAGTTTCACACTCTCCAGATCTCCAGGGGTCATCTCCTTACCCAGGCTACAGCACCTCTTCTTCTCCCCTTCCTGCAATAACCCCTCAGCCCAAGGAAACATCTTCTTCACCATTGCCCAGAGAACAAGATCCAGAGGAAGAGACACTAAACTTGGAAGGTCTCGTTGCTCACCGCATTGCTGGTAAGGCTTTGAGATGTTGCATCAATTTAGTGTTCTTTTGCCATTTTTTGTTTGTTTTTTGTTGGGTTTTTTTTTTTGTTTTTTTTGTTTTGTTTTTTTTCTTTTGTTTTTAGTCAGTTGTTAATAAATCCCCTAATTTGGGTGGCTCCACATCTCTTATCTCAGATGTTTGAGTCTTCCGATCTGTTTTGTACAAAGTTCATTTACCCTTGTAATGGTCCTGTCCTCTCACTTAGTGGCTGCTGGGATTGCCTCTAGCACTTCTGTGCAACCCTGCATTGAAATAAGCAGGCATAGACAATTAATGGATGAGTTTATTTACATGATGTACTACATTCAAATGCTGGAACATGAAATTCGTTCAAGATCAGTCATTTTATAGTGAATATTATATCTGCTGTTGAATGGAAAGAAATGGCAATTCAGATTTGATGATCCTGCTTTTCATGTCAATGGCCTGACTTAATGGACATAGTGGGGGTTAGGTGTTTTATTGAAAGCCACTCTACCTCTACAAACACAAAAAGGTAATAAACAATCTGAAATCAAGGATAAGAGCATAAATGCTTAAAACACTTTTCAGACCTTTGAAATGATACACAAGAAAACTAATCTGAATCCAAAGTGCTGACAGAGGCTAACAGAAAACTCTGTAGCAGAGCATGAGCAGTGCAGCTTTCAGCAGTTTCTGTTACCAATTCATCATGGGGAGTCGTTCCAGGGGAATGACCTGTGCTCATAAAATTAGCTCTGCAGCTGAAATGAACCAGAGCTGGTGAGAGTGGAGATGGGATGAGAGTAAGAATAGCCAAGCGTTCAGAGGCTCCATTTTCCATGCATTGTCTGCATACAGAATGTGCCTTCATGTAGAATTGTTTGGAAGCCTCCATGTGCCTCCTAGTGGAAAAAAAGTGTAAATTCCTTTTTAGAAACGCTGTTACAGGTCAAGCTGATAAAACAAAACTTGTTCCCTTGTGAGCTTCATGGGAGTTCTTAAACATCTTGTCATTTCAAATCTTATATCACTTAACTCATTTGCAAAATACTTCCATTAATTACATTTTTGTTCTCACTTTTGCTCTTTTTTGTTAAATCCATGTCTATGGAAAATCATCTCTGCCATTGCTTCCTTCTCTGCACCTCCTTTACCCACTTCCACCTCCACCTCCTTCTCCTCCACCTGCTGCCTCCCTTCAAACATCTGAAATTCCACCCCCTGGAACAGAGTACAACGCTCGAATTCGTGGCATCAGTGAAAGCATGACACCACAACAATCTGACCGCCATCGCTCCTATTCCTTCTCTGGTTTGTCTAATTTTCCTCACTTTTAATTTCTACTTTTTGTTTCCCTGCATCTGTGGTTTCACACTCCTTGATTTTCTGCTCCACTTAAACGTCCTTCTCTATCCATCTCTCTCACTGTCTCACTTGATGATGAAGGCAATTCAGGTTGCTGGACCATGTTTGATAAAGATATTGATTTCAGCTCAGTGAATTTTTGGGGGGTTTCAGGAGTTCGCTCCAGAGGGATGACACCGGAGGTGATGCAGGAGACAGGCAGGCGTCGGACCACGAGTGAGGGCCAGTACCAGAGCAGCCATGAAAACACATCAGCAACACATTCACCAGACTTTGCCAACAATTTGGCCCTCAACCCAGGAGGAAGACCCAGAGAGGTAAAGTATCAGGAGCATTGACCCTTTTTTGCATAGTGTTCTCTAGGTAGGTACCTAAAAAGCCATTTTCTTGTGTATGCATGGCTGAGGGTGGTATAACATGAGCCACTACAGAGGCTAGTGAATCATTCTATATAATGTTGCTAACTAAACTCAAAACAAATGACTTTGGTAGTTTTTTTTTTTTTTTTTTTTTACTCTGTCATATCCTGTTGAGAAATGGACAATTTTAAAGTACAAATTTTCAGATTTTCTTTTCTTATTTTCTGTTTTTTCAGCAATCACTATATCCAGAATGAATGTTGTTATATTTCTTCTTAAAGGGTCCCATGCACAGTTACCGGGAGGCATTTGATGACGATGAGGCGGGAAGGCTTACCAACAGTCCCACCATTGGTGGTGGTGGTGAGAACTACCCCCTGACCCCCAGTTTCCCCGTGTCACCACAGAGTCCTTACTTCAACGTGTGTAGGTTCATGCTGCCTGCAGACACGGGGCACACCCAAATGTTGGGTTTTTTTTTCCAAACAACATGCAGATAAAACAAACAAATCACAAACAGAAAGCACTTAATTTGTTAGTTTTTACTCAGTTATTTTGATTTACTTCATTTTTTTTTTAGCTTAGACAAATATACTAATCCAATTTGGTAAAGACCAAACACCTGCACATTTAAAAATTACAAATGAACAATAACAAATAAAATGAACCACATGAAAAAATATTAAACTTAACTGAATTAATTAAAGCGGGTCAACAATTGGACATTTTGAAAAATAGTATGTCATCATATTAGAAAACTAATAAACACTCTAAAATGTGCAAATCATTAAGGTAAACCAGATAACAAATAAAATAGACTCTCTTGTCACAATCATGAGCCTCCGCACACGTTTTTCTACATCTGTATTTGTTTCCTGTGTGCCATCACACAGTAGTGTTGGAGCTGCTATCACTCTGTCCCTTCACATGTAAGGTGAAACACTTCAAGCTTCTTCCCAAGTTTTTCTATCTTATATCCTAACCGCATTGTAGCAGAAGAGAGTTATTAATATTACCATAGTTCAAGGGTTCACCAGATGCCCAGAAAATAAAGGACACAGCCCTAACTGCACACTACCCCCATTTATTTTTGTCACATTCTCTTGTCTTTCCTATTCAGATGTTGCCATCAGTGTTGCCAGTAATCTTTGTCAGTTCTTCTATGTCTTCTTTGCCACTGAGAATCAATGTAAACATACTTGCCAACAATTCCAAGAGAGCTCATCAGGAGGAAGATGTGGGTGGACATTAATGCATGATAGTCTTGTATCAATGGAGACGCTGAAGAGGTGTTGAACCTGTAAATGCTAGTGCTGGGATTGCTCTTCAGAGAGGATTTGGTAGGTTATTTAATTCACTCCTGCATTCCATGTTGAAGAGTCAAATGAAAACAACTGTAGCTTGCTTATTGATTTGATGTTACGC
>CM047998.1:12213338-12227521 GCA_026261665.1 Melanotaenia duboulayi
AGACAGAGGGAGCCAGACGCACACACTAGCGCAATCCAGGAACACACACAGGGAAGACAGACAGGAACCCTAACATTTACAGGCTAAGGTTGGGATCCCCAAGGGGTTTTCAAGATATATTCTGGGGGGGGTCACCAGATAGATGTGGACCAAAAATTAAATAAAAAATAAAAAGAAAGAAAAAAGTTGCATCAAATTTGTATGTTTATAAGCACTGAAGTGTGTATGAATGAGTTTCTGATGGAGAGGAGGGTCACAGCCTCCTCCTCATCTGGATTATTATGGGGCTCATGTTTCAAAAAAGATGAGAACGAGTCTTTAACTTACTAGGTAATAAGTCTAACTCCATCTACAAGAAATTCAAAAGTGGTGGAGGAGGAAAAAGAAAGGAAAAAAAAAAAAACAAGAAAAGGACATTCTGATTTAAATACATTACTCTAAAAAACTGGTTTCCATCTGCAAGGTAAAAATATATCAAATCCATCTCACCATCCATTACAATGGAAATTAATCCCAACAATGGAAATGTTGGCAAAAACACATACACAGGTCAGTTCATATTAAACTGTGAATTAACTTCACCATTAATGTCACATTTAAATAGACTGATTAACATGACTCATAATTTAAACATTAAATTCAATTCAATTTGATTGAATAAATATCTCTTAATATCAACAGACATTTTAACATCAGACCTAACATTAAAGAAAAGGCATTGTTTGATTCATTTCAATTCAAATTTGTATTAAGCCAATTCACAAAAAAGTCATATCAAAGCTTTTAGAGACACAGGCCAATTCATTCCTGTTCATTACGCAGTTAAAATAAATTCACTATTCAATTCAGCTTTGTTTGTCTTCCACCAACTCAAGGCACTTTAAAGACAAAATCAGTTCAAGACAATTCATGTGAACCAATTAAAACAAATTCACATTATTCCAATTCATAAAAAACAGTGTTCATACAACCAAATCCATACAAAATATTACTATCCTATTTGTTTGAGTAAACAAGCAAATATAAAACTGATGTGACTATCAAGTTTGAAATTGTGTTGTTTTTGTTTTGTTTTAATGGGGCTTTAACTTTTATACTTTTGAAAAATAAATGACAAATCCATTTGTACTTTAAACACTAAACAAAGGACAAATTTGCTGGAGGCCATAAAGTGTTCCCTGACTTCACAGCACAGAAAAACACAGAATAGATGTGCGTAAATCTTATTTTCTTTAAATGGCAGAATGCTCCATCATCATGACATTTGTTTTCATTGGAAAGCAAATTTACATAACAGGAAGAGAAAATTTAGAAAGTTCGTGTTATGTTTTATTCAGTTGCAAACACTTGCAGAATTTATTTAAATGATTCCCCATTTTCCTTTATTTCAACTGCTTGAAATTGAACATTGAACATTGGTATATTTTGTGTATAGATGTATATATGTAGTGTAAGTTTATGTCTTATATACATATAAGTTAAAGACAAAAGCCACACACACATATATCTGCAGCTAGCTCAGTAGGTGACAGTGTGAACACTTGGAAAGCAGACCTGCCCCCTGTCCTGCAGTCAGTGCCGGACCTGCAGCCGTAAGAAGCTGTTCTGTGGTGCAAACATTCATACTTCACCTCTCCATGCCTGCTTTAGTGAGCCCTTTGATGGAAACCCTGCTTTGCTTCTCATCTGAATTCATTTCCAAGAGTTTATTTCCTAATAGCGTCCTTTATCTAATTCAGTTCAGCAATTTGGCCCGTGATTTCAAAATATTTTAGAGTAGAATTGAAATGGCTTAAGCTGGAAAAATAGAAGTTAAAAATTTTGGAAATAACTCTGAATAATGCTCAGTTGTCTGCACCCCTGTCTATGTGCCACATTAATACAAACCCCATCTATTAACTTTATCCGGTGTTGACACTGAAGAACGTGTCTAACCTGAACCCCATCATTGCTTCGATATCTAGCATGCTTTAAGTCTTCTGACATTTGCATTAATACGTGTTGTGTTGGGAGTAGATGTTCATTTATTTATTCTACTTAATCCATTTGACACCTCACTTTCTTTATTATTATTTATTACTGTAACTTGCATAAAAATATACAAAAGACGCAAGAGAATTTTGATACAGTGGTGCTTGAAAGTCTCTGAAACCTTTAAAGTTTTCTATATTTCAGCATAAATCCCATTATATTATGTCATTTATTTCTTTAGAAAGAGGGTCAAATATTACATGTGAATGGTAAAAGTATGTGAGCTTGACATCTTGTGAAAAGGTTTTCTGGTACAACTCAGATTGGCCCAGATGCAGCCAAATGGACCCTAACCATGACACTACCACTGCCATGTTTCAAAGATGGGATGAGCGTTCCTAAGCTGGATTACAGTGTTTTACAAAACACTTTAAAACCAACAGTTTATTTGGATTTTACTGTCGTTGGATACAGCTGTTTTTTCTGTCCACATGGTCCTTTAAAAACGTCAATCATCAGTTGCATCCGCCTACACCTGATGTGATGCTACTGACTGAAAGTACCTGCTTCTGATCTTACCCTTAAATTAGCTGCTGATCCCTCAGGTTCACATTCTTCTTTCACTCACAGATGTGTAATACTGGATCATGTCTCTCTACAAATAAATGGCCAAATATAATATAAGGCAACATTTATATTATTATTTTTGAATTAAGTGCATATTTAGTCTTTATTTTTAAGATGGTATACTGAATATGTGACGTTTATAGCAACAGTACTAGAGAATTTGCAACTTAACTATGAAGTTAACTGTGATTTAGATAAAAGAAAGATAAAGCTTTTTGTTTTAATTTCGTATGTTTTAAATGTTTTATCAGCCAAGTTTACCTGACACATGTAAAGCTACAACTTATTGCATTTCCGTGCTGCTTTGTGTTGTTGCTAAAAAGTTTAATCTTGCACTTCATCACCGCTGTTGTGTGTGTTTTTATAGCTTTTGTAGTAGTAAGATATATTTAAATCTTTTTTTTTTTTTTTTTTTAGCTCGCTCCACTCCAGGTCTGACTAAGACTCCCTTGTCAGCACTGGGATTGAAACCTCATCAACAAGGTGGATCAGGTCAGCGCTCTTAGTTTTACTTAGCTTAGAATTAACTATTGAAGTTACAGCTTTTAATTTATTTATTACAGTTGACTTATGACATTAAATATTTTGGAGCAGACATATTTTAAGTTTCCATGGTAATAACTTTGCAGTAGCACATATACTTCCTCATATCCTCTCAATGCCAAGCATCACTGCATTGTTATACTCTATTACTGGCTGTGTGTAAGGTGGATTTTAAAATGTTATTTTCTGCTGCCCCCTTATGCTCTAAAGAGTTGTTACTCCTGGAAATGCCTCCACATGTATGCTTTGAGTTCATGTCTTCCTTGTCTCCTCCTCCTCTTCCTCCTCCTCAACACACCCTCTGTCCTTTTCTTCTTCCCTTGCTTTTTGTCTCTTTTTGCTGTCAGACTCTGATTCTAATGATGGAGAGCAAGGTAAGGGCACTTCTTTAACAAAAAAGCATAACTCCTGGTCCCAAAAAAATCATTCCGATTTTTTTTTCTTTACAGCATCCAGGTCTCCGTCTTGTTTTAAAGCATAACTGTTGGATCATTTCTCAATTCTGTCTCACCCACTTTTTGTTTGATGTCTGAATCCTGTTTAGTTCTGATTGTAAAATGTCTGCACAAGACGTCTTACGGGACTGACGGGGTGTATCTCTATATGTGTGTTTTAATCCTCAGATAATCGGAGTTATGGGGACTCCAGGGCACAACCTTTCAATGCTCCTCTCTCCTCCAGTAGTCCTGTCCACTGTGTTGATGGGTAGGTTTTTCTACTTTTTTGCTCCACTTGCGTTAATGTTGTTGTTTTTTTTTGTTTGTTTGTTTTTATCATTTTGCAGTTTGCTTGTTCTGTGTGTATATGTGTGTGTTTTGTTGCTGTGAAGGGATTTTGTGAATGAACTGGGGTATAATGTTTGTAGATCATATAAACTCTGTTTAGATTAAACTTTTTACATTAGATCCTTTTTTTCAAACATGTTCTGACATTTACATTTACAATATTCACACCTTTACATTTCCTTCTTCTATAATGTCTGAAAAGGAGTAGGCAGAAGTACAAAGTTGTCAACTTTATTTGACTTAAACTCCTACAAAAACAAAATATCAGACGTGAAACTGAGAAATTTTACTGTTTGTTGAAACTTATCTTGAATTCGAATCTGATTTAAGTGACATAGTTCACTAAAAAGCTCAGTGTAATAAACAGTGTTTATTACTGAAGACGTTTGTAATAAAGGAATAAAAAAATTAAATGATCTAGAAATATAATAATACAAAGACATAGATACACAGACAAGCAATCGGACAGTAAAAACCAGCATATACAGGAGGTAATACCATTACTAACATTTGACATTGGTATGCAGTATTTCTATATTTCTTTAAGAATAGATCCTGGAGTTGCTCTATAATTCCCAGTGGCCATAACATTCAAAGCAATTCTGTTATTTCAACTTTAATTTGATTTCTTTTGCTGAATACAATATAAGAAGATGACCAGCTATACTCAGTGTCACAATATATGTATGTTTTAGGATGTTTCTAGGTTCTTTTGTATTATTTTATAGAACCCCTCTGTAATATTTTCACAGTACTCAGCATACTGTAAGTCTCTTTCGTGAAGCATCTTTGGAGCAGACTTACAATCGCCTCTCTTCCCTCATTACCCAGTTTAATGTCTTATTAGATCCTTTCCTTTAATGGTCTTTCATAAAACTGAAATAGTAACCCAATAAAATGCCGAGTTTCAATAGTTTCCCATGTAGTTATTTAGGAGCTTAGCATGAGTTAGCAAAGTTTGTCATGCGTTTTCTAAAAATAGTCAAAAAGTTAGTATTTATCATCAAACCAATGTTGAACTCTGAGAAACACAGTTTTGTGGTAATAACAGGCAAATATAATGGCAACAGAGGGAGCTTGACACTCGAGGATTAAGTCTAAAATTAAACAATAATTGGTAGAATTACCAGCAGAAGTGATCTTATTCAACTAAAATTATCATCAAGTAAAATTTTAAAAGGCGTGTTCAGTGTTTTGTGGAGAACGGGGATGCAGAGACAGTGATTTATATTTTTGCTTTTGTGTTTTTCAGAAGAAGTATTGGTTCTTTGGATGGTGCCCCACACAGCCCTGCTTCCATGCATGCCCACAGACCTGCCTCCCCAGAGGGCTCCCAGGTCAACATTATGGGCGTGCATACTGTTCCTGGCAGCCCCAACACCCTCCACCGCACAGTGGCCACCAACACCCCACCCAGCCCTGCCCTCCAAAGACGCCTAGGTCAAGCCAGCCCCTCACTGGCCAGACATCCCCCTCCAGGTGGCGTCCCCTCCAGCCCTCTGATTGGCCGAAGCTCTAAAACAGCAGCTGCTGTTCACCCAAGCCCATTAATGGGACGTCGCACAACAGCAAGTGGACAAAGCACACCCGATGAGCTCGGTGCTGCGTCCCGTCAGGGAAGCGCCCAACCGCCTCCCACACCCACCTTCCCAGTCTCCCCACAGTTACCTGAAAAAAGACATATGTCCAGCGGAGATGCAGAGAGGACAGACAACAACAATTTGACACCGACACCAGCTAGCGGTGGCAGCACGCCAAACCTGTCCGGCACACACACCATCCCAGACGTCTCAAAGTCCATATATGGTGAGATGCAGGAGATGTTTTCCTATTAACTCACAGATGGTTTATCTCATCAGCTGTGATCATTTCTCTTGTTTATTTTCATCCAAACAGATGGTTATCCTGACATTAAGATGAATGTTAAGTTTGTACAGGACACCTCCAAGTTCTGGTACAAGCCAGACATCTCCAGAGAGCAAGGTGAGAGTTCAGCAATCCCACACTTTAAATCCCCTAAACTGAAACTTGGAGAATAAATTACACAGCCGCCGTTCTTGATCCTCTTTGTGCTTCCTCCATCTCTTTCCCTCAGCCATCAATCTGCTAAAGGACAGGGAGCCCGGGGCGTTCATCATAAGGGACAGCCATTCTTTCCGTGGGGCCTATGGTCTGGCAATGAAGGTGGCCTGCCCCCCACCAACCGTCCAGCAGAACAAAAAAGGTACATTTTGTTGCACATTCAGCATTTCCTCATTATATTATATTAAACTTATTGACCTCAAACACTTTTTCTTTTTTCTTTTTCTTTTTTTATGTGGATAGTCATTTTTCCTTTATGCTTTCTTTGCTAGTTGGTGACATGACAAACGAGCTGGTGAGGCACTTCCTGATTGAGACGAGCCCCAAAGGTGTCCGCCTGAAGGGCTGCCCCAATGAGCCCTACTTTGGTGAGTATAAATTTTCTTCTCATGACATCAAAGTTGTCTGCCATGGTTGCAGAAGTGGTCCAGTGTGACAGGAGTGTGTGCCGTACATTTGCAGGATGTCTCTCTGCTCTGGTGTACCAGCACTCGATGACCCCACTGGCCCTCCCCTGCAAGCTGATGATCCCCACCAAAGGTCAGCTCAGGCCTCTTCATGTCTGTCTTCAGATGCAATCACTGTCTCCTCATCTTTGTATTATTTTCATTGGGTCATCATATTGTATAGATGTTTACTTTACAAAACTAGATTTCCAAAAATCAAGCCTTTACTTTTTATTTGCATACATGTACATGGTCAAAATCCTTAAAATGTAAGTATTGTGGAATTGTTGTTTAGTCAGATATTGCAGATTGTTGATAAAACTGTCCAAATTCAACTTAAGTGCTGTTACAGACAATTAAATTGACCATATTTGTAGTTTGTGCTTTCTATTTTGAGCAAATGTGTAAGTGATAAGCAATTGTATTTTACTAAGCACATAATTACTGCTTGTATAGTCTTAATAATCTTGTGAAATTTCTGACATAAGTGTCTGACATTGTGTAACTTTAAGACCCAAATGAAGAAGCGTTAGAGCTTGCCACACCAACGGATCCAGTTGTTGAACTTCTCAAACAAGGAGCAGGTAAGAATTATTGGAAATTAATTGATCACAGCTTATTTAATCGTTATGTCATTGTATACATTTTACTTTTTAGGGTATGTCAATTTCCTTCAATGTGTTATTGCATTTTCTGTGCATGTGAAATGTCTGCAGAGTTAAAGCCCAAATTGTCTCCCGGAGACAGCACTGCTCTTTGCATAATTACTGCCTAAAGGCTTGTTTGGCACACTACGTAAAAGAATGAGCAGCTGCCTCACACTCCAACAATTTTGTCCAAACATAGCATACTGCAGGCCTTAAAGAGATGGGAAGGGAAGCTGAGCATTTCAAACAGATATTGATAGAGGGTGCTGCAGCAGTGTACTGTCAAAAAATATTTAATTTCCACATTTACTATAGTTTGTACTATTGATCTTAAACAATATTATCCTTACTCTACAGTTCAGAGCGTTCCTGAGGAAGCACATGGTAAATACTGCTTTGTAACTTCATGCACTGGGATTGCATTTTGATTTGAATTTCAAAAATTGTTTCCCTCAATTGTTTGTAAGTTTAAACTTTGAGTCAAAGAAAAGAAGGAAAGAAAATATGCATACAGAAAATATTGGAAATGACCATCTCTGCACTATAGAAGCATCTCAATGTGTAACATGCATGTTCCTTGCTGTGCTGTGCATGACAGGCTCAAACAGCACAACATTCCTCAGTGTGTGCTTTTAAAACATTTATAAATCTAAATTCCACCAGATTACCTTGACCTGCATGTGCACTCTTCTTTAACAATAGCTGCTCTTATTTAACAGTATGCCTGTGTTATTTCCAGCGTGCAATGTTCTTTACATCAACTCTGTGGACATGGAATCTCTCACGGGGCCTCAGGCCATTGCCAAGGCAATTAGTCAGACGCTGGCAACCAACCCTCTTCCTGCTGCCACCACCGTCCACTTCAAAGCATCCACACAGGGCATTACGCTCACCGACAGCCAGAGAAAGTGAGTCGACACACGCATGACGGACTGTAACGGCACATGGTGCTAACTGCCGGTTTCCTTTTGTTTTTGTTTTTTTTTTTTTCATCTGATTCCCAACAGCTATAGTTAGTCACTTTTTAAATGTGCAAACATGTAAAATGTTAATAAATAATGGGAGTTTTATGCACAAATGAAAATAATTAAAAATGCATCAGTACATATACGCGTAGTAGCTCATAGTTAGCCTGTGCTGTCACTGGTGATCACTCTTTTTTTTTCTTTTTTTGATATAGATCAATGATTCTTAACAAACTCACAATTATGACTCACAGAAAAACTTAAATTAATTAATTGTAGAAAAAGTTGGTCAAGGAATAGTTATCCAATTTAGCATATTTTGCCTCAGAGTTAATTCCATAGCAACAGAGGCTATGTATCCTTAAATGATTCTGTAAGCACTACTACTACTACTCTCTCCAAAGCCCTTTTCATAACAATATACATTTTATTTATTTATTTGTCTTTTTATTTATTTATTTATTGTGCTGCAGGATTTTCTTTAGGCGACATTACCCCATCAATACGGTAACATACTGTGACACAGACCCCCAGGACAGAAAGTAAGAACAATTTTAATGCATAAAATCTAAGCTTTTTGTACTTTGCTTCCTTAAACATAACCAATTCCTCTTGTTTCTTTCCATAGATGGAGCAAAGAAGGAGGTGGTTCAGTGAAGTAAGTTGACATATTTTAGACAAAATTGGGTCTAACCTTTCCCAGGTTTAAAGGTTCCTGCTTCAAACATACACTGTGTATTTATAGATTTTATAAGTCTTGAGTACCAGCAAAATACTAAATGGAGAAATATTTTTTTTCTGACTTGTAGGCTTTTTGGATTCGTTGCAAGGAAACAAGGAAGCACAACTGACAATGTCAGCCACTTATTTGCTGAGCAGGACCCAGATCAGCCTGCCACCGCCATCGTCAGCTTCGTCTCCAAAATGATGAAGCGGTGAAGTCCCTAACTCTGAAAGGCAGTGGCCATTTTGCAATCTTTCATCGTCGTTTGTGTCCTTTTTAGCCAGGACTCGATGATGTCCTTTAATTTCAGTTTCTTCATGATTTGTTTCCGCTTCCTTTCTATCTTGTTTCCTCTCTGCCTTGCTGGTTTGTCTTTTTTGGAGTTAACTCTCCTTGAAGGCTTTGGTATGGATCCAGAGTGGAGCTAGAGGACGTGTGGTGTGGAGTTGTGCACGTGACAAACATGGAGGCCATTAGAAGGAGGAGCTTTATTGACAGGGCAACCTGTGCTTAGAGAAATAGCTAGCTAAAGACTAAAGGAACAATGCTACGTTCAGTCGGGGAACATGTAAAGACTTGTATGTTTCAGGGTTTTCTGTTGATTTTGTTGATTGATTTACCAAAGGTAGTAGCAATACAAGTGCAAGAATGATGTAGCTATTAAGCCATTATTATTTCCTCTTTTAAAAGATAAAGTGTTGAACAAAACACAGAAAAAAAAGAAAAGAATTCTGGTTTCTTCTAAAAATGTGTCTTCAGGAAAAAAGTTGGCCTTGATGGCTTTTAGCAAAACAGTATCTGAAGACATTCTGCATGTTAGCTTGATCTTTAAGCTTGGTTCTTCTACTTTCCACAAAAGTCATTGTGAAATCCTTAGAGGTCATTTATGGGTCTGCTGTGTGTTGGAAAGGGCTCTGCAGTGAAACAACAACTAATCTAAACTGTGCATAGCAGACCTGACTCAAAAACAACAACAAAAGAAGAAGAAGAAAAAAAAAAAACACCACACTTGGTGTTAGCCACAGCTTGTAGCACCTCCACCAGTCCAAACCTGATTGCTCTAACTTGCTTCCTGAATTGACTCTCATCTGAAATCAGCAAGCTCCTGATAGCATGGCAAAGAGAGCGAAGAAGGCTGTTTGTCCACAAGATGGCGCCATGCATTCAGGCTTGCACTTTGCCCTCAGACTTTCCCCATCAGCACCTGCTTGCAGTAGTGGATCTGTTGGACGCTGCCACTAAAACACACTGGAAACCACCAGGGACTGGCCCAATGACCTGGACCTATGCACTGTTCTTTATGCATGTTGTTGTCCCAAAAAAATAAAAAAAAAAAATAAAAAAAAAAGCACCCTCCCTCATAGCTAAACTCAACATCACTGAAAACATTCTATGCTCTGTGCTTTAAATGGAAAAGAACAAAAAGAGAAAACTTAGACAAGTACACTGAGGTTGTTCCACTTGTCAAAGACTGCATGAAATAGACACCATTTTTGTACTCTTCTCAGAGTCCTAAAAAAAGAAGTAGACAACCCATTTTTTTTAAAATAATAACATGATGGCAAGATGCTATATTTTAACTTTTTGTTTCCCTTCCAGTTTTTGGTCGATTTGAGCCAAGGTTACCTTTCACAGTTTTTTTTTTCTTCCACAGTGTTGTCAAAATTTACATTTAGATCACATTTTAGGGCAAAGGAAAAAGAAACACACACACTGTGCGCAATGCCTGCTTGTTGAACACACGCTCAACCATTCACAATAAGCTAAGGAAAATTGATATTGATATAAATGTACATAGATATATGACTTTGAAAGGTGACATAGCGAAAAAGTATTTATTTTTGTTGCTTTGGTCCCTCATGATTACTCATATATACATATATTGTACAGTCTAGATAAAGAATAATGGGGTTGAGAAAAAATATATACTTATTTTGGCTAATGATTTCAAAGTCTGAAGATTTTGAAATGTGTTTGAATATATGGTGTACATTACTTTGTACATGTATCTTTTTTCTTGGCTCGTCATGTTTTTCATTTTTGTGTTCTATTAGAAGAAGGCAGGGCAGGAATGGGATAGAAGCCAAGAGTCTGAGTTGCATGGATAGGAGCATCTGAGTGTGTTTTGCAACACACTGAAGCAAATGCATTGTAGCTGGTAGAATTTAGATAAAAGGGAACCTCAGAGGCTAAACTCAAATGCAATATGAAAACCGCTGTTTGCACCCATGATAGTTAAAATTATGATTTTGCCAAAGATTCCCACATGTTCCATCTATGTTGACTGCAGGCTGCATGTTGCTTTTTGTATCCGACAGCTTCTCAGTTACACACTTTGTTCAGCTCAAGCAGAAATTTTACAAACCAGCCAGTGCTCACAGATGTGAGTGTTATGGGATGTACAGTTTACCAAGGGCCCCTGGCACTCATATAGCGAGACTTTCAGCTGCACATAATGAAAGCTTTCCTTTTTTTTTTTTTCTTTTTTTTAGTTTTGTTTTTACTGGCATCTCATTGCTCCAAAAATGTGTCCACCTCCATCGCCTGTTCAAGAAAGAACAAGCTGGTTGTGTCCTGTTGGAAGGGCATAAACAAAGCACTTATATCCACAATACCAAAAGAGGAGTGACATAAATTTCATGTGGGTGTCAGCGTTGAAGGTAAATAAAGTCAGACGAGTCTCACCGTGATGCTAAAGCTCCACAGCTGCAGCCTTGTCAGATCCCTGCCAAAGGTGTCTCCTCCAGCCCCCCCTAACAGTTACCAACTTATTTATTCTTATTTATTCTTTTTTTTTTTTTTCTTGACATGTTTTTTAAAAAATTGTGTATCATTGTCACGTTTTTTGCAGTTTTAATGTCTATTAACAGATTTTGGAATGTATGGTGGCGCTTTATTGAAAGCAAAGAGGTACAGAGCACTTCATTTAACTAGTAACAAGCTTCATGTTATCTGAACTCTGAAGAGGAAAAAAAATACTATGATTGAGTGTTGCATAAATAAAAAAAAATAAATTTAAATGAATATTTAAAAAAAAAAAGATAAATCTAGAATTGCATTGTACCTGTTGGCTTTGAGTCAAGAGTTACCTTGTGTGATTGATAAAAATAAGAATCTGTGACCCCTTGTGCAGTTGGGATTTGTATGTTGTATGAATGTGCTACCAAGGATGTACAAAAGGGGCTCAGATTTTGTTTGCGCTTATCATTTACATTATATTGTCATGGCTTACCTGTTCCTGGGGAAAGAAAAAAAATACATTAAAGCAATACAGATCAGTTACATCAACATTATGTGGGTGTTTATTTAGTTTCCGTGATGAAGAAACCGCCTCCAACTGATTGTTCCTTCGCTGTCAGGTATGTAGCTGAAATCACCTCGTTAGGCTTCATCTGCAGCACCTTGTGGAAGCTAATTTAAAAGGCTGCTCGTGGGCGCCAATTTTACTGAAAGCAGTTCAGATAAAAGCAAAGTTTGGGTCAGTGGAATATGAGGAATGTGGCTAAACTCCCACCCCTTTGTGACTGGAATGTGATTTAGCTTCCTTAGGTCCTGTTATTTGCATTTTAGCATGTATAGTAAAATTAAGCAGGTCAAAAGTTCTGAATATCAAATTCAGAGAGCAAACCTCATGTTGATAAGGAGACATTTTATTTCTTCTTTTAAACCTTAATCTTGTTGTCCACTTATCTGATGTGACAGTCGTTAGTGATATTTTAGCGAACTTTTATCAAAATTGATAAAATTTAAATTCATGGTTCACTTGGATATTTAAACAAAGCTCATATTTTACTCGCAGTTTGTCAAAAACTTTCCATCAAACCGGCCTGTCACACCCCCTTTTTCTATTTTCTTAATAAAGATTAATTATGAGATGTATAGTTCTATAATTTAAATCTAATGTAGATATTTTTCTATTTAGTATTTCATTTTTGATTTGAAGTCTCTACTCCATGTAATTTCCTATCCAAGCAGCCACGGATATTTAAAAAAAAAAATTAAAAAAGAATTAAAACCTCAATCACTAGATGAGGTCAAACAAATTAATAACAGGTGTGTGTTTTTGGCCAAGCCACTGATCCATCAAAGAGGTTAAAAGTAGGATTTTTTTTTTTTTTTTTTTTAACTCAGATTTTCTCATGGCTGCAGACAGTGTTCAAACTTACAAATATGTATGACACATTTTCCCTCTGACAGATTACGTAGGTGCTGTCGCCGTGTGCGCCGTCATGTCACATTATGAGCTTTCAGAGAGTCACTCTCTCCCACCAAGTGCATTGTGGGTCTGTTTTCTATGTCCTGGCTGCGCTGACTCTCAGAGAATGCGTTCAGTCAGAGCTTTAAAGCCACAGAGTCGTGTTCTTGTGCCTGTTCGCAGCCGGTGTGAACTGATTTGATTTGACACCTTTATTTGAACACTGAACTCACACTGACAGCAATGTTTCCTTTTTCAAGAAATCTCCTGTGCCAAGAAAAAAAGTTGAGCTTTTTAATGACATGAAACAGACAAAGCAAAACAAACTCAAAACATTGACTCTGTCAAGGCAATAAAAACCGCAAGCTGAGTTTAAAAAGAACATCAGCGGCGCAGCAGTTGGCGTCCTCCTCAATCAATGGATAAGTTGTTGAAATGAAAATAAGGACCATGTGCATGTCTGCTTTGACTATGAGAGGAGAGCGCTGGGAGGTGAAGCCACTGTCAAGGAAAGGCCTTCATTTAAAAAACAGTGGTGCAAAACTATCTGGAAATCTTCAGTCTGATAGTTTTAATTCCCCTAAGCCAGTGTGATTTGTATCATTTGTACTTTGCATGGACTATTAGCAACTAAACCAATGAAGCATGGCTGTTCAATAAAGTTATGCTTGTATACTTTTCCTTTTTCAAAGTGGACAAACCTCACAAAATACTTCCAAAATGAACATTCCCCCAATACATCTCATCTCATAAAACCTTTTACATAAAGAGAAATAAATAGTTAATATGTATTTACTTTTGTGTGGATAGATTTCATAGAAAAAGTTGCTTGAATGTTAGATTATGATGAACAAAAACTCCAAAAAGCCACTGATGCAACATTAAAGTACCATATTAAGATATTTGGTACCTTTGGTGATGGTAAATAAAGAATTAGGAGATCTAGTAGTTAGGGAACATTATATGGGAGAAGAACTATCACATCAGATAAGTGGACAAGAAGACTAAGGTTTAATAGAAGAAATAAAATGTCTTCTTATCAACATGAGGTTTGACTGTTGCTCTCTAAATTTAAAATTCAGAGCTTTTGACCTGCTTAATTTTATTATATGTGCTAAAATAATAGTTGCAAAAAAATGCATTTGAACAGTTTCAACAAGCCATACTTGTTCAGTTTTTTTCAATTCGTGCTGTCATA
>CM047998.1:12255536-12300711 GCA_026261665.1 Melanotaenia duboulayi
GATTGCACTCTCCCACAATAATAAGTAACAAAACTACATATATTGGTCATTTTTACACTTTATTCCTTTTTGTACTTTCAGGCCCTTCAGATGCATTCAGAAGATCAATATGCAGCCACGATAGCTTGCCACTTCCATATACAGTACAACATCCCACAATTGTAGGATCAGCTTGGGTGTTGAGGTCTGTAGATGAGAGCATCGTCTTTCTAGTGGAATGGAGACCCCAGACTCTGGAGATATGGGATCACCACTAGCTTCAGAGTCTCATCCTCATATGCCTGTCTATCAGTCAGATGCCATACATTTGTCACTGGCACACACTAGGCAATGTTTAAATCTTCAAACAAAAGTAAATACCAACAGAAGGTTGCAGGGGGATAATGGCACTTTTTAGGGGGCATGACTTACATATATAGCTGACTAATCAGGCTTACTGAAAATGTTTAAAACTAACAGTAATTTGCATTATTAAAGGGGAGAAATAATTTCTTGTGTAGTGGTGCTTAAAAGTTTGTCAACCCCATCAAAGAGCAAATTTCTTTCTTTTTTTTTTTAATGAAAGAATATTACTGTATTTATGCCTAAACACAAGTTTTTGTTGAATGAGAAACATTAAATTTGGAGAAAAGAAAAAAGGTTTTTAGTCCAATATAATTTATGGAAGAATAAATTTGGGAAATATATCAGTATTCAAAAGTTGCATAGGAAAATATGTCACACATGATACAATAAAAACTCAATAAAAATATACAAGCACTTCTGTTTTTAATGTCTTATGCATGTTTTATTTATTCATTCTGTGTATATATATATATATATATAATCACAACTGAATGTATTATCAATCAGCTAACAAAGAATATTAGGAAGGTGCAGGTGCATGCATTGTCAGCTGACTTATTGACTCCAGCACTTCTTTTTCCTTGCAGTATTGTCACTGCCATTTTCAGTTTTTCTTTTTTAATTTGATTTTCTTTGATCTCATGTATACACAGAAGCCCCTTTGGTTAAGAGTAGAGAATAAAATAACTAAATAAAAAAAACATTAAACAATAGAAACATGTACGGTCACTGGGCACTTCATTAGTTATGATTATTATTAGTTAATTATTAGTACAGGAGCCACTTCATTGGTTATCCCCCGCGCTCAAACCTAACCCCACTTATGTCTTTATACCTTTCCTCCATATTGACATGACAGCATCACTCAGTTGCTGCAGATTTATCGACTGCACATCCCATAATGAGAATCTCCTGTTCCACCACTTCCCAAATGTGCTCTGTTGGATGAAGATCTGGTGACTGTGGAGGCCGTTGGAGTACAGTGAACTCATTGTCATGTTCAGGAAACCAGTTTAAGAAGATCTGAGCTTTTTGACATGGTGCATTATCGTGCTTGAATNTGAGCTTTTTGACATGGTGCATTATCCTGTTTGAAGTAGCCATCAGAAGATGATACACTGTGGTCATAAAGGAATANAAGATGATACACTGTGGTCATGAAGGGATAATATGGTCAGCAACAATACTCAGGCAGCCTGTTGTGGCTAAACCATGTGCAAATGGTAATAAGGGACCCAGAGTGTGAGAAGAAAATATCCCCCACATCATTACTGTAGCAGCAGCAGCCTGAATTGTTAATATAAGGCAGGGTGGATTCATGTTTTCATGTTGTTTACAACAACTTCTGGCCCTCCCATCTGAACGTTGCAGCTGAAATGGATACTCATCAGGCCAGGGAACTTTTTTCAAAACTTCTATTGTCCAATGTTGGTGAGTCTGTAGCCCCAGTTTCCTATTCTAACTGACAGGATCGACACCCAGTGTGATCCTACACTGCTATAGCCCATCTGCTTCAAGTTTTGATGTGTTGTGCATTCAGAGATGGTATTCTGCACACCTTGGTTGTAACCATTGGTTTTTTGACTGTTGCATTTCTATTACCATCCAGTCTGCCCATTCTCCTCTGACCTCTCACATTAATTTGAAAATCCCAGCAGATCAGCAGTTTCTGAAATACTCAGTCCAGCCTGTCTGGCACCAGCGACCATACAACATTCAAAGTCATTTAAATTCCTCTTTCTTCCTCATTCTGAAGCTCAGTTTGAACTTCAGCAACTTGTCTTGACCATGGCTACATGCTCAAATGCACTGAGTTTCTAATTTGTGTTAACTTGGTATCTAAACAGGTGTACTTAATAACATGACCAATGAGTGTATGTCAGGTTTCCAAATTTATGAAGTGGCAAAGTGTTGTTGTGATGTTGATGGTAGCTATTATTTTATTTTATTTTATGTTTTTAGTACATTTTGACTATCTTGGTCTTTAGTCACCAGATGTAAATGTTGGGGCACAAACAAACCTCTTCTAACCTCTGAAACTATTTAGCAATGCAGGCTCTTAAGATATCCCTTTCAGAATGATTGCTTGATTGTCTGGAATACTTTCTCTGTTTTTTTTTTCCCCAATCTTTCTCTTGTAATGCAGCATGTTGGCCCGAGTGAAAGAAATACGACGCTCGGGCGCTGCTTCCCAAAGATTGTATCATTTCTCCGAACCATTTGTGCTGAGCTTGCTCCTTTTCTCAGCTTTTGATCATTTTCTCCATTGAAACCATCATTCAAGTTGACTCAAGCTCCATTTCTCTCACAGAGCAAGAGTAGCTGCGGCTTCAGTGTCTTTTGACAGATAATAAAGTAGGTCAGGACGTGAAAGCCAAGCTGCAGACAGAAGATGATGAACAATGGTAGAGAAAGAGGAGGGAATCAAAGATGAGACAGGCAAAAAGATGGATGACTTGAAAATTTCATTTACTACTGCACAGAAAATCTTTTGTTTTGGAATAAAAAAAACTTAAATATCCATTGTGCTGTCCTTACCTTTGTGCCAGCATAAGATAAACAGGGCAAAAATGGACATTTTTTCCATGTAACTCAGGATCTATAACGCTATAGTGTTGGAATAACAACTAAGATCTAGGAATACTATTTTCCCATTCACATAAAAGGCCATTCATTAGTCAAACACAGCAAAAATCAAGCCAAACAAATGTTAACAGTCAGAGAAACAGGAGGAAGTGAGTGTTCAGATTTACATCAGAATATCTGTGCTCTTCTGTTTTTAGCTTGAGGGCCCCTTGGAGGCACAGAGACCATACATGTTCATGCCTGAGACTTCTGAAACAATCAGCAAAAGTAAAACACATACATGCATCACTTTCTGCACCACACACTCTTTTTTTTTTTTCTGCAGTCATAGAAGTTGGATTCAAACCAGCACTGCAGGGTGGAGAATGTGCAAGCATTAGCAGCATGACATCATTTGGCTGTTGGACGTATGTTTTAATTCACACTCTCTATTCTTGGCTGTGAATCAATTGCAAGTCTCTTCAGTTTATGACATGTTCTTTCAATAGCGTCTTAATGGAAAATGAGGCCAAAATCAAACATATTATTGGAATAAGCTTCCTGTAGTAGTTTATAGTGCTCAAGGAAGTAAGAGTTTCTAGTACACAGTACTTAATCTTCAGGAATTATCTGCCCTGTTGTAGTGGAGATGTTTAAGATTATTACGAGCAAAAACTGATGCTCAAATTGTTCTTTTTTAATTTTCCTGAAAAAACTAAACTAAACTAAATAACAGAATCTTAAAGTGGTTATTTAACTATGCACATCTAGGCTTTATAGGAGAAGGTGTAGACAGTTTGGTTCGACGTTGCTGTTTAACCATGCACTTGACAGCAAGAGTTTTTATGCATAGGAAGCAAATGCTGACCCCTGCAACTGATGTGCATGACTGAAAAGGCTATGCATACATGAATGAGGAGCTTGGTAAAAGTGAAAGACACTTGGATGAAAAATCACAGCAGAGGCTAGAAATGACAAGCAAAGACAAGGGAAATTTCATCTAACGGGCTTTAATTGGGCATAATCATGTACTTACACAAATATTCCTGGTGAATTTGACTAATTAGATCTACCATCTGATGTGAAGGAGGTAACTGGTCCCCATGCGCCAGTAAAAGTGTTAAAGCTGTCATTGGACTCATTCCAACAGGTGCAGTAAAGCTCACAGGAAACATGGAGAGATGTCAAATAAGAACAAGCTATGCATGCCCGCACAGAACTGAGAAGAGCTCCAATCAGCCAAGGAAAATGGAAACACCTGTTTGGATGCACTGAGGTTGTGTGAACCCGCTGCTGTCCGTTATCTGAACCATGCTGTACAGCTTAGTCCCTTCATTCCAATGCTCACACAGCAAATGATGCAGTGCATGGAAGAAATAAAGAAGCTGGATTGTTAAGGTTTTTTGTTATTTTACTGGACTGAAATACAGTAAGTAAGAGTGGTGGAACAGATGACTGTGAAAATGAATGTAAACCTAACTTATGTTGAGAAGCATGGACACATAAAGTCCTGAGCTTATCTGCTAGAGAAATGCACTTCTACCCAGCCACCATCTGTGCATCATATGACTCATATACTGCACTCTAATGGAGTCTGACCAAAACTAAGAAGCCTAACCTTACCAGATGTAGCAATACTGGGGTTATGAATCCTAACAGCACTTGGACTACAGATCCTCCTCTTGCATCTGGAGAAAACAAAACAAGTGTAGATATATTAGCATTGCCAATATGCCTCTGGGTCATAAATCATTAATTTATGACTCATACATCTGCAGAAAGAGGGGAATTTTTTTGTTTTCTGACATCCTTGAAGCATGTTTGTGTCTTACAGAACACATTCTGAATAGTGTCCTTTCTTCTCCTCTCAGCAGGTAAAACCAGCAACACTGAGCTAACCTTTTCCGTCACTGGTGACGTCGATGGACACCCGATACGGCACAAAGGTCAAGGGCGAACGCAAACAAGGGTTGGATGATGAGAAGAGAACTTGCCGACAAAGTCTCATGGAGAAAAGGGGGGGAGAATGAGGAAGTTAAACTCTACACAGCAAAGGAATAAAAGGTTTAATCAGAGTGGGTTCAAAAGGTCAGTTTCAGTGCTGACTGTAGTAACAAACACCCACGTTGGATTTATGCATTCATGTGACACTTAAATGTAATTTAAACTGCAAGATGAGGAGTAACAGAATGTAAACAAGGAGAAAAATAACAATATAACAACATCAGTAAGGGGATGAACATGACTGGGGTCAAAACCATTAAATAAATTTGTCTTGCCTTTGCAGAGACTCTGTTTACTAACATCACAAACATGCTCATCATCTGAGATCCTCATACATATGTTCCTATCTGCCAAAACATCAAGTGAATTATGAGCACTCTTGTGAGAGCTGAGCACTTATCTCACTGGACCTCACTGAGTTAAAAAACAGGGGTCACTATGAGTGCAGTTTGTGTGTCTGAATGAAACTTGTGCACAACTTGGGAGAATTAATTTGTTATGGTTGAGAAGGAATTCCTTAAATGTTTAAAGCGAAAATACTTTGGCAGAACATAGATCCACTGGTGTCTGAGGGGAATTTTAAAGCCTTCTTGTTTAGTTAAATTCAACCAAATACTTTCTGACAAGATACTTTAGGGTGTCTAAAGTCAGGTTCATCGAGTGCATTCAAATGGCAGCTCCATGGGGAAAACCACATTTGGGTAACACGCATCCGAGTCCAAAAAGGTTATTTTAAACAGACATTTTAATGAAGATGAGGATTTGTGTTATTTCCATTGACGCCACAGACATCAAGGCCCATTTTAAAGGCAGCATTTTTTAGGATGAACTTAACAAAGATGTGGAGCAGATTTAATAATCAGCAAGTGAGAAAAGTCATATTGTACTAACCATATTTTTCCAATCCATTTTTCAGTAATTCTGTTGCCAATTTCTTATGAGCATTAGTCATTAAGGTTTGAAGACCTGGCCTAGAAACTTCCCTTTTCCCTGAAAAAGTAGTAGATTCACAGAACATGGAGATGGTTTCAGTCAAAATGCTGTTTACATTAAGTTTCTGGGTGGGTGTAGGCATGTGATCTGACACCAAAGATGCCCAAATAATGATTTAGTTTTCTTAAACCTGGAAATAGTTTGTAAGTAAAGGACCCAGTCTGTAGCGAAGGACATGTCGCCTTCCAAA
The DNA here is from genome assembly GCA_026261665.1 of Melanotaenia duboulayi. Classification (NCBI taxonomy): domain Eukaryota; kingdom Metazoa; phylum Chordata; class Actinopteri; order Atheriniformes; family Melanotaeniidae; genus Melanotaenia; species Melanotaenia duboulayi. The sequence goes on from CM047998.1 coordinate 12,261,634, forward strand.
GCATCGCCTTGTGTCTGCAAGATCTGGATGCATGCCAGCCCCCGCCCTCAGAAATCAGCTTCGCAGTGCGTGGAGTTGGCAAGTGCGCCTCCCCCTCCAAACGTTGTTTGACATATCCATCGTTACAGCCTTCGCCTCTGGCAGTTTCTTTTAGCAAGCTCAAAGCCACAGATTATACATTCTGCTCACAATCCGTGCGGGTAAAATAACCTGCAAGGAGAGCCACAGAGGGAGTCAGCAGACTCTTCATTTTCTCACTTGGAGACGAGCCGCTTGCGCGTAACCAGGCATCACAGAGGGGGGAGAGAAACGTGGTGTCTGGATAATTTAATAAATACATATATAATTTTTTTCTAAGTTATTGGTGACTGAAAGGCTGGCAGACAGCGGTGGAGAAGTAGATTGGCAGCCTTTGTGGATTTGACGCATCGGATGCTTTGACATTGAGACTTGTGCGCGCAAGGCACCTGTGGATGCATCAAACGCCCCACTGATGTTCGGACGAAAACCTTTAACAAAGAAGAGATTTGGCACAAGATTCAGTTGATTATCGTTTCAGTCAAACACCCTGCAGTTTTAGTGGAGAATCGCACCATGATGCTGAGTGTTTCCCTCTTGGTTGTTCCGCTGCTGAGCATTACCGGCTGCGGCTCGTCATACGTGCCGTGCGAGCCGTGCGATCCGAAGGCCCTGTCCATGTGCCCGCCGGTGCCGGTGGGCTGTGAGCTGGTGAAGGAACCCGGCTGCGGCTGCTGTCTGACGTGCGCGCTCGAAGAGGGCCAGTCGTGTGGCGTGTACACCGGACCGTGCATGCGCGGGCTGCGATGCCTGCCCAAGAATGACGAGGATAAGCCGCTGCACGCGCTCCTGCACGGCCGGGGGATGTGCAAGAACGAGAAGTTGTATAAACCACTGCATCCATCAAAAGGTAAGCCTGCTGAGAGACGACGGATTCAGATCACAGTGACTGCTTATGCTTAACCAGATCACTTACTTTAATTGGAACAATAATTAATTGAATTAATTGAGTCACTGATTAAAGTCGTTTTTTTGTCATTCTGTCGCCCTTTTCCTCGACATTGCACTATATTGTGCTGTCAATGGTAAAACAACTGCTCTGTAATATTTATAGTTGCATTTGTATTGCAGGAAACACACCTCATCCAAAGATCTAAAGCCTATAGGGGCAAATCTGTCTTTTTAAGTACCTTAATGAAGTCCCATTACAGCTTTTACTGCATCGGTTCTGCTAAGAATTTACATATTTTCCCAAGAGTTCTCAAGGGAGAGGGTTGGGCTTCCTGTGGGTATCTCTTTGAGATCCAGCATGACACAGGTCAACTCACAGCCTTCTTTAATACAATCCGACACCTGTGGTTATCAATGCACACGACTCAAAAGCCTCTATATGTCTTGACCCGCTGAACTCTGTCAGCAATTGGCGTGGAGAGCCGATCAACCTGTCATCTCAGTTTTAAAGTCCCTTGCAGAGCTGGGAGCCATAAATCAGTAGGTTTCGTGTGAGCGGCCCATCGGCACCCCCCCTTTTCCTCCCAGTCAACATTAAACAAGTGAGAAGATTACAGGTGGTGCACTGCGAGGCTCCCAGTTGGCTCCTTTTGAAAGGCACTTGTGGAACAGAGTCCCTGTGTCTATAGGAGAACACTAAGGACAGCTTTGTGGGAAATGTTGAAAATGCTCCACTCATCGTCCTTAAGGTGTGAAGCCATATTTGGCCCTGTTCCCTTCCTCTGTAGTCTCCTTCCTTTTCTTTTTTTTTTTCTAATTTTTAGTCTTTCAGTCATTCTTCTTTTTCTTTTTTTTTCCTCTTTGTGGGTCTTCTATGTACTTCTGCTTTTCTTCATCCACCATCTGTGCTTTTTTCCCACACCTGACCCACCTTTTTGTCTACTTCATTCTCTCCCACCACACAACCTCTTCTCCTCTTTCCTGCCTGGCTACGATCCCTCTTCATCTTTTCCACTCTATTCTTCTTCTCCCTCCAATCCCACATTCACCCTTTTCCACTCTGATGCTTCGTTTTCCTGCAGGTTGGAGTTTCACTGTTGCTGCAGCGCCACTCTGGAAACATAAATGATCTCTGTGGCTGTGTTAAACCTCAGGGACTGCGCTAACGAACCACAGATTTTCTGGCTAAGTAACACTGGCATGAGAAGGAAGGAGATAAGAAGGGTTGAAATACTAGCAAATTGTATATGCATTTGTGAGTGACACATTAAAATTAAAGAAACAAAATGGTGTGTATACTTCATTTTTTTCTACAAGTTTTGGGATCAGTATTTCCTCTATTATTCTCTTTTTCTGCCAATCCACATGAAGGTTTTCTGGCTGCACTTATTCAACTTAGATCCCTCCTACCATCAGCACCTCTGCATCAGAGTAATCACATCTAGATAAACTCTAATCTTCAGTACATCTCCCCTTCCCTTTTCCCATGTGAGCCGCTTCTCTTTCTCTCACCCCTCTGTATAGTTCTCTTTATCTGTCTCTCCCTCCCTCCTCTCTTTCTCTGCATCTCAACGCTGCAGGCAGCCCCAGGCTGTGCAGTGATTCAGCAGATTGCAGGCTGAGCCTGGGTTACCGATCCCTCATATGTCTGCCTGTCAGCCAGCTTCTCCATTAAGTCCTGCTGGGCTTTTTGTCAAAAGAGAAATTAAACACTGAGGAATACACACTCATGTCACACTTTGCAAATACTTAGAAAAAAAAAGCTCCAGCTTAATGTATGCACGAAATGCTTTAGTACTTTGACATCGTTGAATGTGGCTTAAATCTCAACAAAAGCTTAAAATTTAACATTTATTATATTCTGCAAGCACACGCAACTCTGAGATCAGATTTATTCTAATTTTCCAGCTGTAGCAAAGAAGAAAAACTTCGAGCCAAGAATGAAAAAAGGAAGGAAAGAATTAAGAGGGAATGAGTTTTCAGTGACTAATTCCTGCAGGGAGTAACTCCCCAGGATTCCTAACAAGAGGAAGGAAAATGAAAGATCAGTCTGCAAAGGTCAGATTAAAGCAGTTTGAGGATTAGCAAGTGAAGACTTGATGAGATTCACACTGGCTGCTGATCTACCTCAGCTTTCTCTGAACAGAAAAGAGTGTCAGCAGGAAACTGAAGGGAATCTCTCTTTATTTTTTTTTCCGAGATCCTGTCATTAAGCGAAGGGATGTATGACATCATGATCTACATCATCATCTCCGTGGGTGGAGGGGTTTGAGAGGGGTTTAAGCGTCATTTCCAATGAGGCCGTGACCTTGTTTTACCACTCAGTTATCTTAGTAGCTTAGCAATCACGTCAGTGCAGAAATAGAGGGGTTTTAAATGATGAATCTGCAATCTGGCAAAATGAAACGGAAGTGAGTGCGTGACACAGCAGTGGAAATGGGCCAACAGTGGCTTAGGACACGTACAAGGCTAATGCATGTTTAAGGCTGTAAATAAAATAAAAAATCAGTCTGAAGTGCTTTTTGGAGAGAAAGCTGCAGCCACTCATTCTCAGCTCAGCACAGCCCCTGTGGTCGCATGAATAGAGGGTGGAGACAATAAGGGAGAGGGGCGACTCGCTGAGGTTTGTGCGACTGACTGCGACACCCCGAAATTTAGCAAGGAGCTGCATTTTTTTGCACGTGAAAGATACACGTATGTGAGGGTTTCAGTGGGGGTTGGAACCAAAAATGGGTTGCGGCTGTTTGTAGTGGCTTACCACATCACAAGCTAATAGCATGTTTGCAGAGGCCTGGGTGCCAGGGTGAGACTAAATATCTCATTAAGGTCACTTGCTATAAAAGTTTTAAAACCCCGGGTCTACATATACCCCAGACTGGCAACTTAAATTGCCATAAATGTAGGCTGTGTTGTCCCTTATGTCAACACATTCAATCTGAAACTGGCCAGTCATCACTTAGCTGGTGCAGTAAAATTATCATGTTGTATTGTAACATTCCCAAAGTGGACAATCTTCCCCATTGTCCTATGTGTCTAGCTTTGCTTTTCAATTTTAGCTACTCAAAAAGGTGCAACCCTAAGGAGTGCTTCTGAGTTTGACCCTACTTTAAACTGTTTCATGTAAGCAACAGAAATGCTTTGAAGCCCTGCTTGCAAAGGACCAGTATTACACCTCTGACCAGTTTGTGCAAGAATTGGAATCACTGGTTACTTTAATCCTTTGTCTGTAATTTGTAAAGCTCTAGTACAAATTACGAACAACAGTGGAAAAAAGGCTGCTCTTCTGTGATAATAGTAACCCTGTGTAAATCACTGCAACTGAACTTTGAGTTTAGTTCATGTTCTTGCTTTTTCCTATCATTTATCAGCATAATTTGCGTAAATGTAAAAGTAGTATATAAACAACCAGAATCATGCTGCAAGCACTTTCCTGCTTCGTGTGGAAGGCAACAGTAAAAAATATGCTTAATGGCATTCTCTAGTGTCACATTGTTGGCGGTATTAATGCTCCAAGAAAACAAACAGTCCAGCAGCAAAAAGTTAAAGATTTACATTAGGAACATATTAGGACATGCTGTGAAAGGTAAATGCATTTTAGTGGAAACAGTGACTTCAAACTGTTGTCTGAAAAGAAAACTAATGAGCAACCTCCTTTTTTTTGTGTGTCTTTGCTTTCCCAAACAAATGGACGATTTCACGTTGACGCATTGCAGAGCCAGCACAAACCAAGGTCCCCTTATATGGAGATATCAGCAGTCGGAAAGCCAAGGCCATGAAGCAGGCCAAGGACCGCAAGAACCAGTTGGCCAGGCCGGGACCCGCCAGTAACCGAGATCCGTCACCTCCTAGCCTGGATAAACTGGAGCCTGAATTTGTAAGTAATTACTGAGATGCCTACTATTTCTAATCTAATTGTGGTTGGGAATAAATGTACGTGCCTTATGGGATTAAGTGAACATACATTTTGTAAGACACTAGCTCTTACATGTCCATCAAACGCCCCACATGGTCACTTTCACACCTAACAGACTAGTGTAAACAAAGTGAAATGCCAAATAACTAAACATTCCAGGGAATTTTGAATAAAATAGCTCACATCTGTGTTTCTGTGTAGGGTCCCTGCAGAAGAAGACTAGATAATCTCATTCAGAGCATGAGGGGCAGTTCTCAGGTCTTGCCTCTCTCTCTGTACATCCCCAACTGTGACAAGAAGGGCTTCTTCAAACGCAAACAGGTTTGGACGCTTAGTTTTACTCATGTTTTAATGTAAATATCCAAAGCGTGGGGCTGCTTTTTAACATTTCCTCTCTTTATTTGTAGTGTAAGCCATCTAGGGGTCGAAAACGAGGCTTTTGCTGGTGCGTGGACCGCTTTGGCGTTAAAATCCCAGGCATCAACTACGCCGGTGGAGACCTGCAGTGCAAAGATCTTGACAGCAGCAACAACAGCAATGAATGAGAGTGAACCATTCGCTGAGCCCTGTTTCTTCTTAAAACCTGCCAATCAAGCTAGAACACTTTATGACTGACAATCAGGAGAATATAGCACAATCTCTTTTTATGGTCACATGTGATGAACTACGTTGTTTGTTTTTAGGGGGAGCAGAACTGAAAAGGTTGCTTAAGTAAAAATGTAGGTTTTAACTGTGGCTCCCCACTGACTGTGTACCATGAGGTTAGCCGTTTCCTCATTTCTTTGTATCTTAGATAATAGAGAAATATACATATATATATTTGTATGATACTGATAATTAGTTGTGTTGGTGAATTTACTCCAAATATTGACAAAACATATTTTAAATGTGGCTAAATATTAATATGTTTTTCAGATGTTTGTTCTGGTAATGTTAAACAGGGAATTTATCAAAAATTGTGTCAGATTTGGTGTCAGTTTCTGGGGTTTCCACTATGCATTGTTGACTTTCTGGGAGAGATTTATGTTGTATTTGTTGGCCAATAGGAACACAGAATTTCCCGTTTCTGACTAAGAAAAGGCCACAAGATTTCAGATTTAGTAACTTTCTTTTTTTTTTTTTGTATTTCAGTGAATTTCCCAGAAGGGTAACTAACATAGTGAAAGCAAAGTTTTTTCTTTGCTAGTGATGTAGTAAATAATTAGGAAAAGTAAACTAGTCCATATTTAATTAATTTTTCTCTATGGTTTGGGTAACATCCTGTTTCTTCTTGCTTAGTCTATTGAATGCGTGGAGGTCAAAATTATGTAGTTTTGAAGACAAACCTCCTATTTCTGAGTTAAAAACAAATGCAGGATCATTTCTGGCAGGCTCTTCACAAATAAGAGTGATTTTTATATGGTTGTCAGATTAGCAGAAGGACTCGGGAGGAAGAGGAAATCATGGCTAATGATCATTTCAAACAAGCTTATTGTTTCTTTTATTTACCATGGCCATTCCAGTCATGATCATTTTACAACCAAAGACTCCAGAAAACTAGGATTATACAGTTATTTTATATAAATCCAAAAGGTACCTTTAAAATCAGCCATATTAGTCTGTTACATAGCTGTATCTAGTAGCTGGTTAGCTTAGCCCAGTACAAAGACTGGATGCCTACCAGAGCCTCAAACACACAAATTTACAAGTCATTGGTAGCCTATTATTTTTTAATCATCTTCAAAGATATTTTCTGATTGGGTCCAGTAACCCAATGGGTCACCTTAAGCTAGGCACAAAGATCAAATGCTCAGATCTCAGTTACCTGCAGCTAACTAGCTAGCTAGCTGTGGTTTTTTTTTTTTTTTTTACATTTTCAGCTAAAATGTATCTGCCTCTGCTTGGCAAATGTGTTTACAGGTCAAGCAGTTAAACTTTAGACTTCTAATTCCTTTAAAGCAAATGTGAGCTTTGGCACCTTGACCTGCAAGTTGTCTTTTTATAATTTCCTGTGTTTGGTTTTCACTGAAATCCTTGTGCCACAGTCAGACCCATAATACTGTACCATCATATGGCAGCAAAAAGGATGAAACTACACTCATAAACAGATTCATTTTGCTGGTAAAAGTTAGATATTTGACTGCCTTTTTTGAAGTCTTTTTCTATTCGAGACTACTGCATTTATTGTACAAGCTCCTAAGTGTGGATTTAGGTTTTAGCTTCTAAAAGGTCGCTATCCCAGCCTACTCAAGTGCATTTCCCCTTACAGCTCACACACAAATTGTATGCAAAGGCCCCACGCTGTTTATTTTTCCATGTGGAGGGTCCTCACCGCCACCACACAAGCAAATCTGTAGGCTGATGTTGACTTGCTCATGGGGTTCATCGGGTCCTTTATCCGAGCAAGAGCAAGGTCGCTGAGTTTTTATGTAAATTAAAGTGCCTTCTGCCCCACGCTACTTTGTATTTTGATTTGCATGTGGACCCATTGTGTTGCAGAATGATGGATGCCAATGTAAAAAGGAAAAAAAGGAAATCAGTTTGAGGGGTGGGTGTGGTTTTGCTGACAAAGATTATCATAATCCTTCAGTCAAGTGCTGCTAAACAGATGATGACAAGGGACAACGTTGTGTTCTGTGGTTTAAATTTAGCTCAAAGATCCTGTTTTTGGTCAGCTTATTTTTTTATTAATATTATGTTACGTATTCTGAATGCCCCCATTGACAGTGGTGCATCAGCCTATTCTTCCTAATGAAAGACTTCTTGCATATCGTTGATTCCAGCTCATATATAAACTCAACAAAGTGACATGTTGAACACTTCATAATCTGAGTAAAAAGATTAATGTGAACATTATGGTGAAATATTTATCAAGCGTGTAATTGATGTACTCGTTTTTTTGTACAGGCAAATCACTATTTAAATAAAGTTCCTGTACTCACAATATCTGTCAGCACTTTTGTGTGAAATACGCAATATGTGTATAGATAGTAAAATGCTGAGTCACTGATTTTGTGTTTGTGGAGTGCATTATGACTCTTNACTCACAATATCTGTCAGCACTTTTGTGTATAGATAGTAAAATGCTGAGTCACCCATTTTGTGTTTGGGGAGTGCATTATGACTCTCCATGCAGGTGGTTTCTATCCACTGACAAAGGCAAAACACTGTGAGGTCACAGGTTCAGTGTGGCAGCACCACCCATAGAGGGCAGTGCAGTTGCAGTTTTCTGCACAATGTTATACTTCAAAATATAAAATATTTGAATTCATGCATTAAAACAGCATCATTTGTATTAGATATCAGCGTGGCTCTCGCCAAATGAAAACACATTCACATATTGAACACAGTTTTAGTTTATTTGCATCATGTCACAACTTTCAAATGAACATTTACTAATACCAAACTGAACTGCACTCTATCTTCAGTTCTGTGTTTTAAAAGCCAGGCGTGCTCAAGGCCTAGAAAAGCATGTGGTGAAACAGTAGTCTGCCAGATAGAGCATGAAAACACCTAAACACATCCAACACATTAGAGGCTTTTCATTTTTAACACTCAACAGTACAAAACACTGATAAAGTACTGAGCAAAGTCACAATTAGTAAAGCACCGATACTCTCCAGCTAAATATATATGCAGAAAGTCTAATCTAATCTTAACTAATCTCTAATCTTAACTGTAATCTGCAGTTACATTTTATGCAACAAGCTGAATTCTGTCATTTAATCCTTTTTTTTTTGTGGGTATGATTTAAAGTCTTTGTCATCAGATGAACTAAAAACACATAAAAACAGAAAGAAATAGCTTATAGCTTACTCACATGCTTTTTTTGTTTTGTTTTGTTTTTCCCAAGTACATTACAGTTTAGATTATTTTGTTTATTTTTTTTATTATTTTATTTTATCTTTTGGTTTGTTTGATGCCACGCTAGATCTGGGCCATGTCAGGGAGCTCCAGCTCCAGCTCTGTGAGATACTGGGTGCAGTTGGGGTCACCCCTCACCGTTGGGGCTGATGGGATGGGTCGGCCAGTGTGAGGGCTGACACACCAGCACTCACCCCTCTGACCATGAAAAGACATCTTGCACTGAAACAGAATGTTTTTGTTGTAGTTTTTTTCTGCATATATTCATTGTCACATGCATTAAATATGCTTTTTCATGCAAACTCTCCTTTTCTTTTGCTGCTACTAAAGGGTTGATGACATGATGGATTTTAAATTACTTCTTTTTCTACTCTTTATTCTTGCATATTACCCTGCAGCTACACCATATGTGCTTACCCACCCTCTAGCAAAATGCCTGGTCACCTGTTTGAGGTTATACTGCCCCCTCTTGTCACAGTTGGGGATATGCAGAGCATAGAGATCTTCCAGGGGACCTCGGTTATCTCTGAAGGGCATCTTGGATATCCGCTCCAGGACCTGGTCAAGCTCCTGCTGACACAGAGTCTTGAAAAGAGCAAAAACAACAAAACAATTATGTGCACAGGTCCATATTAGTGGTTTGTGGGGGAACTGGAGCCACCATGTTTCCATGTCATGCTGGTAAAATGTAGCCATGCAGGCTGCAGCATGATATATTTTGTACAAACTGTTCCAATTTATTCTTTTTCATTAAAACACAACAAAACAAAAAAAAAACTTAAATTTAATTTTTAAAAAGTCCCCTAAAGTTCAGTTACATCTATCAACACTAAAGCAAACTATTCCAGGACACATCAGCACCAGGTTGTGTTTGTAAAGCAGTCAAAGTTTTTAGACTCACTATAAAATCCCATATAAAATGCACTCATACACACACATATCCACACAATAAATCCACAAGGCTTCCTGTTATGAGCAAATTAATCTCATTTGTTGCCAGAAATGAATAAAAACTTGCCAGCGACCTCAAGTTTACCTCACGATGTAAGGGAGCCAAACATTTTGTTGAGACACTTATAAAGTTTCTGTTAGAGCAATAACCTTGAAATGGCTTTAATGGCAGCTGGAAAATAACACATCACTGGACAGAAATAGTCAGGGTTCACTCTCAAGTGCCAGCTTTAGGATTCAGAGCAGCTCAGGTGTATTTAAGTTCTGTAACTGGCTATATTTTGATTAAAGAGCTGTCATTTAAGAAGAAAAAGTGCCATGACTCCTTTAGCTGTCAGAAATTAGTCTTTGCTGTATTTTCAATTCTCCACTGCTGTAATTTACTAGCAGCTTCAGGTACGGACTGAACTTTGAAACTGGAAATAACACACTACTAAATGAAAACTGTGCAAAAAAAAAAAAAAATCAGCAGCAGCTGTGAGAGCAGAGGGAGGTAGTACTGCGCTTTGGTTTTTAATTCATCCAAAGAGGTTACAGGCTCTTCAGAGGAATTAAAGAAAGCTTATTCCATTTATACACTCATCCCCATTATCACAAACAACTGTAAAACATCAGTGTTTTTTTATCTCAAAACAAACTAAATAAGTCAAAACAGTTACTCTTTCATCATATCAAATTACCAGAAGTTTTAATCATACCATCTTTAAAATCGGTCTCAAATCAGAAAGATGTAACTCAAACACTATTTCTTACTTAGGGTTGTTTTAAAGTATAAAACTGAGGCCTTAGAGTAATTACTTTTAAAAAGGACTACTGTCTACCAGGCTTGGTGTATTATTTTAATACCAACAGTTAAAATGCTGTTAAAGCAAAACTCGCGTGACTTGAATAAATATGTATTTTTATCTTTTTACCTAAAACCTTCACTGTGTACTCATAGCAAACGCTGATATGTAAAAAATGTAGCTTCACCTGGCTTTTTCTAGTGCTTCTAATGCAGTTTGCAAGGATCCACTATACCTGAACAAAAAGAACCAATCACAGCCAGGGGGAGTGTCTTTCTATGGTTGCTATAGTTGCTAGCATGTCTTAGCCTATTTTCCTTTAACTGCTGGAAGAGGAGCTAAATCACAGAAGAATGAGATGGACCTGCGAGTAAAACATAGTAGTAATAGTAATAATAATTTACCTACAGAACAGGCACCTACCTGTTTGGGCCGAGTAGGTTTCACTTCTTCCACCTTGTTGGTCTTCATCTTGGTCTTCATCTCTTGTCTGTGGTTACGCACGGCGCTTTCTTTGGGTCCCAGCCATGTGATCTCTTTACTGGGTCTTCGGATGGCTGGGCTCTCGCTTGTGGCCACATCAGGCTGCAGCTCCACTGCCTCACCTGTAGATGAAGACAGTGAATCATTTAGTGACAAGGGTTGCTCTTTTCCCTGGCTTGTATTCAATTTAAAAACAGGGATTTGTTTTTACTCTGCCAACATGTTCCACAGTTATAAAACAAACTGATCAGAAATGGACTTCGGTGTCTTGCTCAAGGACACTGATGGACTTAGTAGATATTTTAGATTCTTTGAGGCTGAAGGTCGAGGTGAAATACATTCCAGACTGCAGGTAAGTATTGTAAGAGTGACAAGTTAGTGCTTTTTTTAAGTGGATAGATGATTTCTTATCTGATGAGAAATTTTGAAAAATGAGTTTCTACAAATAAGTGTTTTTTAAAACATTTTTGGGTATGTCTGTCTTTAGACTGATTTGTTTTTGTTTGTATTGCCCTTAAAATACACTTTTTAAAAGGTATCTTGTGCAAAATTTAAAATAATAATAATAATAATTGCAATCCAAACATCTGTGTAACCACAGTGTTTTCATAAATGTAAGCATGTACTTTGCCAACCGTAACTGAGTACCTTTAAAATCTATATTCTTTATCAACTACTTAAAACACACAATGAAGACAATTGTAGAGCAAAATAGGTTAAAATAAAAATAGGGGGAAATTGTTAGGACACAAATCATCTGCTTGGTATGGGTCTGCCCCCCTCCATCCTTCTGAACTCTTCACACAACCAGTTTCAGTTATTAATAAAGCATTATAAAATTACATTTATATTTGGTGCAGCTGGTGCATTATTTACCACTGCAGAGGAAACCTAATCCAGCAGTGGAGCATTTTCCTGCACGTCAGAAAGTGGCAACAAAGGGGTACCCTATGCAAACCAAAGATAAGGGGCTCTTAAACAAAATGCAGTTTAAGATGAAAAACAGGTGTGATGCTGTCTGCTACATGTCCATCTATCCGTGTGTCGTCACTCATTGGTTTGTAAACTAGCTTTTGAAGCATCAAGTTTGCCATTTTGCTGTTGCTATCCTGGGTTTATTAAGTCAAAGATCACATACAAGAGAAACATCTATAATTATGAGGACACTGCATATCCACAGGGTGGCATTCACAGAAATCATAGCACTCTGACCATCAATATACCCAAATCTGAGCTTTATTTTAATTTAAATGAGTTCTGTAGACTACGTAAAAACATGCATAAATATTCACCCCCCTGAGTTGTAATGAGAGGGAAAATTACTTTATGGTCAAGTCACTTTTAAAACTAGCCTGTACACATACTTAATTTAGTGCATTTTAACAAACTGACTTGTACTGACTTGATTTTTGAGCCCCAAGTGGCCACTTGAGAAATTGCAGTTTTTAGTTCTTTTCTTTGTTGGCTTAATTTTTCAGTCCTTGAGGCTGCCACATGGTCTAGACCAAGCATTTAATAGCAAATACAAAGTTTAAAAGCCTTTTACAAGACAAGTACTCAATAACTGAGCATCTCTCCCTGCCTTTTTATTTAAAACATATTTACTTATTTTACTTTGAATGTCTCTTTTCTTCTTTGAGTTGTGTTCAACATCATCCTCCAAATGAAAGGGAGAAAAAAAACTTTCTTCAGGCAGATAGCGCAAAGAAGGTGAGAGGCCATCAGGTCCAACCCAACTTGTTTTTTCTGACAACAGAGCCGACTTTGATGTTCACAGAAAGGGAGTGGAAGAGGAGCATCTCTCTAAACCAGCTGATTTTGGATTTTTTTTTTTAAAAAAAGAAAAACATCTTGTATGACAAATTAGCTGCAAAACAAAATATTTCAAAAAGCAAAAACACATTGTGCTACAACATCATTACTATTATGTATTTCACCGATACATAGGGATTCACTGAACATCCAAAAGAAATAAGGGAAATAACTAGAGAAGGTCAAATACTTGGCCATGAAGTGGATAGTTCAAGGTTTATGGACAGTGCTGGGAATGAAAGCAAGTGTGTGACTGAAGGGGCATTCCCTAAGCCCCGCAAGAGTTAAATTTGACATCCGGTTGAAGAATATGATTACAAAAAGTCTAAGAGAGAACAGGAGAAAGGAAATTCCAAAAGAAGCAATAACAAGGTGCTGGCGCCATTTGCCATCAGATAGATCTGGTGTTGTTGGACTTGAGTTCCCTTTATGATGCTCAACTGTGCTCTCACCGGGTTTCTTTGAAGGCTGAGTTTCTTTGGAAAAAGCAGCAAGTCAACTGAAATTAGGTGTGTCCTTACATGTGTGTGTTCACAAGTTGATAAACACAGAACACACTCAGAAATATTGGCAAGTGGGGTGCCTTTTGTTTCCCCGTCTTACATCATCCTCTGTTTCTAAGTGCAATATCTTCAGTTAAAGTTTTTTGAGGCAGTTTGAAAAGTTCAGCCAAGTACGTCTGCAGACGCAGTGTTTAACAGCAATCACCCTATTGAATCTACATGCACAGACACAAACACAGAGGGTCAGGACTCCACTTTCATGGGGCACTAGGCCTCTGCAGTCCAAGCTGCTCCACAGCAGTGGGCTGGGGATCAGAAGAGTCAACAGAGCAGCAGGCCTACTGTCCAGTCTACTGCTTGACTTAATCCTCACACAATAGCCTGAGAGGCTTCCTTTCTATATCTGATCCATGTCGAATTCCCAGGTGGCACGAAGGCCAAAGGTGGCATGTCTGATTGTCCAGATTCTGGTCAACTGAGCAAATGGCAGACTTGGCCAGATTGTAGAGACTAGAAATGTTGGAAAAAGAAAGATAAAAACACTGGTATTTTCATCATTTTCAGCAGATACTTGCTTGTTTTGACCCTACTCTTTAAAGGGATGTTTACTGTGTGTCTTGGCTGAAGATGTTTAGTGGGATCCAGGGGAAATTCATCCTACAAATGTAATTTTCTTCCTAAATATAGTCATTGAACTTTCTGGGATCCTCTGTCTATAAATAATCATGTAACTAACCCATCGGCAATTATTTTATCACTTATGAGATGAGTACACCCAAACAACTTTCTCTAAAGCTTTGTCTTTCTAAAAGAAAAGATAATGATCCATTTAACTGGGCAAACATTTCTATTGTTCCTGTAAACACAAAATTGAACTGGGGAAAAAGAAAAAAGACCCGCCTGACCCAAGGTACGTAGGACCAACTAGCTAGAACTGAACTACTTCTATCATAACGTGGATTTATTATTACAAAAGATAAGAAAAAAAAAGTTCAAATCCTCTCAGTTCCAGTCCTTTAGCAGCTCTGAGGTGTGAAATAGGTCATGTGCCACCTAAGAAGCTGACGAAAGGCACTGCATTGATTTACTGCAGTCCATAATCCATTACAAGGCCTGGTGGGGTAGTTTTCTAGAACTACAAACTCAGCAGAGGGAAGATGTTTACCTTCCAGGCTTTTTGGCCCACGACAGCCATCTAAAACAGGCTTTACACAGGCTCTGGCACGTACATGCACACCGCAGAATCCAAGACTAGGCATAGCTCACCAGCGGCATTGCTAGGTTGAACTCTGGGGCGATTGCTTGGGACCTAAACTGGGACAGGACCTGAAGCAAGCTGGGACACGCAGAATCTGAAGAGCATCACAGGCATTGACTATCACTCACAGCTGAAGAGACAGAGATATGAGGGGTGTGAGAGGCATGGAATGCAAAAATCTCTCTAGCAAATGCTTCAGCCACCATTTTACATTAAAGTTAAACCTCAGGTTTGTGTTTTCATGTAGTAACAGGCCCATAAAGATGGTGCGTGCTTTAATTCATCAGGTCACTGTTCTGCTTTGTTTTGAGCCTGCACATGTGCAGACTGTTGATTCAATACAAAATCATGGCAGTGGTGTCACACTATTGATCCAATATAGACACACATGTGATCTACATGTGATGGCAATGTGCTGAGACAGATAGTGATAGTGTTCACTTTAGGACCGAGTGGGAGGTGGGGTACACCCTAAACAGTCCATTATAGAGCCAACAACGAGATAAATTATCCAAACAACCATGCATGCTTACATTCACTCCTGGGGTTAATATGCATGATATGCATAATATGCATGCTTCTGGACTGTGGGAAGAAACCAGAATACCCATATTCCCCATTTCCATAGAGCGGTACGGTACGGTTCGGGTCGAATACAGTACGTTATACATAAGACATAAACATACTGAAGGAGTTCAGTTGTTTAACTTTATTGTTGACTCGATGTTGAAAAAAATGCCAGCAAACAACAGTAAGGTCTGGTCAGCTCTGGAACTGCAAACATTCCTCACTATCATGTTTCTTGTAAGTTATGTCAGGTTCGTTGTCCTTGTATTTGTATATGCTAACCCTGCCTATAGTGAGGGTTTGACTTGCTATGGCAGGGGTAGACAAATTCAGGCCTAGAGAGCCCCAAGTCTTGCAGGTTTTTTCATGTTTCCCTGCTCCAACACACCTGATAATAATCAAATGGATTCAACAGCTTATTAAGTTCTGCTTAGAGACTCATTCATTTAAATCAGGTGTGTTTAAACAGGGAAATCTTTTAAACGTGCAAGACTGCAGATTTTTAGGACATAAATTGCCTACCCCTGTGCTAGGAAATGCTTGCCTGACCAGGCTGGACCATTCAGAACTGTAACATACCACTCAGTGGAAGTAGGGCTATAGTGAACCAATGCAGGCACGGTAAAGTCCCCTAAACATGCCACAAGGTATTAAGTATGTTGCAATCTCCAACTTTGCTGTTACATGGCACACGTTCTTATAACTCCATTGAATATCAACCATTTAGCTGGTTGTTTAGAATTAGCACACTTTAGTAATGATTTTTTTCCATAAATAAATATATTGTAAACTAATATAATATAATATAATATAATATGAGCCAAGATTCTTGAACATTAGAGATCATAACAATAACAAATTTAACCCATCCATTCTCAGTATTCATAAAAACAATTCGGAAAAAATGCAAAGGCAATATTTAAAAAAAAAAAAAATTTCAAGGGTTATAAAAGTTCTGCAGGATGAGGTGCAAAGACGTATCTCGGTGGGGGATGTTAGTCAAGGTGGATGCAGAGGGTGGAAAAAAGAAAACACTTGGAGCAATGTGGAGTCACAGCTTCAGTCTATACCACATACCATATCTGAAACAAGTAAGCAAAGGCCAAGGAGGACACATGTAGTGAAAGAAAGACACGAGAAAGAAAGCCTAGATCACATACCAAAGGAAGACAGAAACTACCGGCAGAAAGACCCATGAAATGTTGAGACAGTCAGCGTACAGCTACTTCATTTGCATTTCAGTTCTGTTGCTGAATCTCAAACCAACACAGTACAAGTTGTGGTTTTCTTATTTTCTCCAGTGATGTCCACATCTGCCAGTGGGTCATTATGATAAGAGAAAGCAACACAACATGCTTATTTATGTGTATTTTTTTTTTTAAATAACTGCCTAATTGACCTCGCAAATAAAATATTTTGATATTTTAGTTGCTTTTTGTGAATATATATGAATAGATTTGATTGATTATGTTAAATTAGCATTCAATATTGTTTCATATCATAGCAGTATTCATTTATATCTACTGAATTTATCTAATATTGAATAGTGATCAAACTTGATTTGCACTCCTATTCACTGTCTAGAAGCCTTTAAATACCTGCCCTACAAGTACATATTTAATTTGATATCTTTTCAAATAGATGTCTATCATTTCATGCCATTATAATTTTCTCTTTGCAGAAGCTTCATATTCAGATTGCCCCTCACCCCCCTCAGTGTCAGTAGCATATCAGACAGTGTTTGCATTGTTTTAAATCACCCTTGACCAAAAGGAGGGTGGGAAGTTATTCTGGTGCTCAATAGGCACTAGGAGATTCTTGGCACGGACGCCTGAAGTCAGTGCCTTGAGGGTAGATAGCACAAATACCCCTTTTTAGAGAAGCCTGGGATGGAACAGGGGGATTATCTCAGAGCTATTTCAGTCCTGCAGGGGTCGTCTGGACACCCCCGCAGGTACACTTTGGTCATTGGAATAACATTGTTAGCTAACAATGTTATTCCAGGATCCAGATGGCACCAGAGCTTTTTATCTCATCCCTTTTTATTTCCATCTCACTTTCCCCTTCCCGTACTGATACAACAAAACTTAGAGTTTTCCTCTTTAATTATGAACATGTAAAAATGGACTTTGGATAAGTTTGGGCAAAATAAAAACAGATGGCTTTATTTGAGGATCACTAAGTAAAGCCACCAAACGTTTTCTAATTCATGTAAGTAAGGATCTGAGCTCCGATCCAGCTTTTTTTAAACCGGCATGTTCTCTTTTGAGGTCATTTGTGGTATGATTCCAGTCAAAACAACTAAACGGCTATCCAATCTCATTAAAAGGAACCTTTACTTTGGTCCAGGTTTCTGTGGAAACGCAATGTCATATGAGTCCATGCATAAACAGATGGGATAGCTGGAAACTTGTGGTTTGCTTTAAGATTGAGACTTTTCAGCCAATAATCAAGGAATTATTTGTTGTTATATTGTTGTTTTTAATATTTCAATTTTCTCAATTTTTTTTTTTTTTTTTGCTATTAAAAACTAATAAATTTATTGAATGTTACCGTAGGACNTTTTTTTTTTTTTTTTTTTTTGCTATTCAAAAACTAATAAACTTATTAAATGTTACTATAGAGGGAAATATCTCATGTCATCCTCCTGAGGTTATCGCACCAAGTCGTGGAGACCCTGACACATTTAGGATCTTCCATTAATCTTTACAGTTGTTATGCATCATTATCTCTGAGACATCATCCTCAAATTTTAAACGTACCGAATCCATCCCAGGAAAACCAAGAGCTTATGAAAACCTCCACATGATAGCCCACTTGTTTGAAAAAGCACTTGTACAATAAAAAGTGTGTAAATGTCTAAAGACAGTAAATTTAAACTAAAAAGTGTATTCTTCCTGCTCTTCTTAAACACCAGGTTTCAGTTAATGGTTGTCATGCCTGCATCATATCCATCATACCCTCATACACTTCCAGGTTTCCTTTGATCAGCTCCTAATCCTTAATTTTCTTATTGCATGTAGTTGTTTTTTGTTTAGTTTTTGGCACGTGTATGTTTTTTAAGTATTATCTTGCATTATCTGGCGGTCAGTTAAATGGGGAGACATTTACCACTGAAATCTCTGTACATAAAGGACAAGGCTAAAAAGGAACAATACTGAATGGCTTGCAGGCACAATGGCATTAAAAACACGCATGTAGAAATAACTGCACGACCTCAGAATGCCTTTGAAATTCATCTTCAATGAACACAGTTAAAGACTAATGAAAAATATAAAAAGAAAACCCAGAAAAACTGTCCCATTGTCTGAACGTCTGAACTAACACTCATTTAAGACGGACTGCGGTGAAGAGGAAAACTGACCTGTGGTTGAATCAATGGAAATAAAATTTTTAATGGAAATCGTGAATGCCAAAATACAAGGAGTGCTGAAATGCTGTATCCTCCAAGTAAAAAGTTAGACTTCAACCTCCATGAACAGTGTGGCATGTGGGTGCATTAGTGCACATGCCATGAGGAAGTTTAAGCCACCATTGATGTTGAACCAGCTATATAGATTTTGGAGCAAAAAAATATTGGCATAAAGACAATGTGATCATCTCCTCAGTTCCCCAACCACTTCCATATATGAATATATAATATATATATATGAATATAACAAAAAAATCTTGCATGTAAGTGTTGGCCTAAGCTGATGGAACTAATGTTTGCATGGTCCTTTGCATCAATGTAAGGTGTGTCTGGACACCACAAAGTGTGTGGAAATAAATTGCTTCGACTGAGACACATATAATTGTGACCATTTCGTCATAATAATTGCAATTAACAGTTTAAATGCCTCTTTCCGTTCATGGTTACAAAAAGGACTGCTACCATTATCCTGCATAGCTGACAAGTCTCAGCACATTTTCTGAAATCTCCTTTTTCCTTCAGTTTAAAATCAACACGTGCCCTCAACAAAACTGTCGTTTGGTTTAGCGATTAGATTCTTGATGTTAATGTCAGTAAATACTCACTGAAAGGCTGTCTATCTGCTTGGAAGGAAGTTAAAGGAAAGCAGATGCTGGCATTCAATTATAGCAGAAGATATTTTACAAACAGAACTGCTCTCGGTGCAAACAACTGTGATCAGGAGATCGTGTCAAGCTTTTACAATCAGCATTTTGACCTATATTTGATGAGAGGAAGGTGACGCTTTTCTTTGCCACCAAACGGCATGCTTTGAGTTTTACTGGCAGGCAAGGACCAGTGAAAGCACCGGTAGGAAATACTGCTGCTAAGTCTATTTTTACTCATGTACTTTACTTTCACCTAGGAAAGAGAATTTGAATCTGTCATGATGTTATGTCCAGTGCAGCCTAAATCTACACTCTAAAACATGTTAATTTTTGTATCTTTGCAGCATAATGGGAAGAAGATTTAATGTAAATTATTCAGTTTACTTTTTAAGACCTACTTATAAGAGTAGCATTCTTTATTTAATGGAAATTTAAAAAAAACTCCTAACTTTGACTAATGTTTTTGTAGGAATCTAACTAACTGTTTAAGTCTGAATGTAAGTAATAAAGAAACTGAATTTTATTCCGAGGTTTTCTATCCCCCTATGCATCCCCATTCAACTTTTAATCAATGGCGTGTTGACTCCAGGATTAAGGGAATATTGGTTTTGACCTCTGACCTTTCTGCTGTTGGTTGTCTCTAACTTATTTTAATTGGGCTGCTGTTATCAATGCAACTCTGCATCATCTTCTACTGCGTAATTTCCTGGATAAATACCACCCTTCATTTATTAATTTGCTTGCTGTTCTTATTAAGCACTTGTTAAATGGTTCAGTGACTTAGAAAGAAATAAAACAGAGGAAAAGAACATTTAAACGTCCATTCTCTTTGCCAAGGTGTCAATCAACCTAATACAACTGCAAAATTATTTTTACCTCTTATTTACTAATAAATACCTTAAATATAGGGTAAGCAAAAATAAAGCAAGTAGAAAATTTTGATGCTGCAGAAGAGCAAAAATTGAGGCTTCAATCCTCAATGAAGAAAAATTTGAATAGTTCTGAACAATTTGGCCACAATTTAAGCAAAGAATTTAAAGAAAAAAAAATATTGTAACCTTGGAAAAGCTCTGCAATTTAATGTCCACACCGCTCCCGTCTTTGTCAGGAATCACCCTTCCATCTGCAGCAGCAAGCCTTTTATCCAAAACAACTCCACTTTCAGCTTTTTCGAGCTAATCTCTAAGATTTTACTATTTCTTGGACACATCCAACTTAATCTAAGACCTTTCAACCTGCAGGATAAAACTGAGGCAAGAAAAGCAGACATTTTGCCATTATTTGCAATATATTTTCAAATGTACTTATTTTTATTTTACGCCAACCTACTTAGAAAATCTCTCCTTTACTTTACTGTTCCTTTAGCTCGGAAGGAGGCAGGTTGGCAGTCTTTCTACTTTAAGGCCCCTAATGATTGTAACCATCTGCCTGCATCTTTGAGGTCAATAACATCGTACGGCCACTATAGAACCTTACGTAATACTCACCTTAAAACAGTCTGTCTGTGTTTGTAACGTTTTCGTTTCCTTATGTGTTAATCTGCAATTGTGTAAATTTAATAAATAAACTTCTGTTATTTGTGACATGAAAACAGGGCCTGGAGAAGAGGGTTGTGTATTCAGTGACTGTCCTGATTAAGTGTTAGACGCTGTATTGTGTATTGTCTTTGTATAATGTATTGTGCTGTATTGCATGTTTGTTCAATTGCATGTGAAATATGGTTATGTCTGTGTTTTGTGTTTTATTGGGGTTTTCCATTAATAAATTGAAATTGAAACAGATATTTTATAGTTGTTTTCCTGCAGGATGTGTCCAAGTATTCTGATCTCCTTTTAGGTTACATAAATCAAATGAAACTGTTTAAATTCATAACAATGGAATTGTCGTGGCTGATTATCAGAGGGGTTCATTATTTTTGAGCTTTTGTCAGGGTGATGGCACAAAGAGCCCTTACAAAGAACAAGAACACACTGAACGCTGGTTTCATGTGTCCCAGCACAGGCGTGCCAAAATAAACGTGTGTCAGTCTAGAGGTAAACTCTCACAAAGCTCAGATTTGAAAAATAAGTAGAAATTACACTCTGGCTAACTCCACTGGACACTCAGTGAAGATTTGCAGCCCTAAAATCAGCCAGATAATGAGGCTGTTTTCTTCTTCACCACGATTTGTCCCTGTTTGAAAGTAGCCTGCATGAGTCTGACTGCATGGCTCCAGGCCTCATCTAGCTCCATTGTACCCCCACCTGCACATATACATCCTCAGTTCATTTGGTCGACAGTTAATGCAGTGACCATCAACAGCAGTTTATAGCTACTTTCTGGTCAAAGCTTAAAGTCCACTTTTCCAATCAATGCAGCATTCCCTGTTGTCTCTTTTTCTTTCCCTCAAATCCCCTGTGGAAATGTCAACATCGATACTGCAATGTTTTCTGCGTTGATCCAAGTACAACTTCTAAGAATTTTGCAGGCGACTTTGCAGGCGTTGATGCAGTGTTTTAAAGACTTTTTTTTTTTTTTTTTTTTAGGGGGGAGGGTTAGTATTGGGAAAGACTAGAAGGCCAGCTGTTTGGAGCACAGCTGAGATGAACTGGTTATTCCTTTTGTTTAATTCTCTGCAGGCCCACTGTGACTCACAACACTTTAAAAACACTTATGCCACAGAATACCACTTGCAGCATTTTTAAAAGTGGATATAATAGCAGTTAAGATACTCCCCATTCTAAATGCTATTTAGGGACATGAACAGAATCCTAAAGCAAAATTAGAGATCCAGGAAAATTCTGGCAAACTTTAAGATTATTAACTAAACCTTGGTGCTAGTTTATAAAAAGGGTACCAAAATCCCTCATAATTATTCAATAGACATAAAAAGGACGTGTTGATATAAATATATATGGGATAATGAAGAGGAAAATGCTCAATATAACTTCACTAATGGCCCTTTATGACAATGCAATATGTCTACATTACTCCTCAGGCTGCAGTCTAGACAGTGTCATTAAAAATTGATTGAGGAAAACCAGTTTCCAATGAACTGACTGACCGCTGGTTTGCTCCCGCTGCTCCTGGCTGTAAGTGGTCGGCTCGGTGTCCACTTTGCGCCGACACTGTCCCTGGCCCTGCACCAGTTGCTCCAGGGGGAGCTCCGAGTCGGGCGTCGGGTAGCATCTCAAACCCGTGGAGCATCTCGGGGTGTACACACCGCAAGTCTCGCCCTCCTGCCGGGCGCACACGGGGCAGCACCCGCAGCCCGGTTCGCGCACTATCTCAGCGCACGTCTCGGTGAGCTTTGGGCACAGCGCCAGGCGCTCCGCGGTGCATACAGGGCAGCGGAACACCATCTCCGCCAGGGAGGCACCAGCGAAAGACGCGGAAAGGATCAGCAAGCTGCAGCCGGCGTACGACAGCATAGTTATAGGCATGAGGTTTTTGGTCATTATCATAGGGCGATCGGAGGCAACCCCAAGTGGGAAAAAAAGGGGAAGATATGTGCACGCGAACAGGTGAAGCCGGGGGCTGGGAGGTCTGCTGGGTCCTACAAATTCCCAGGTTTGCACTCGGGGCCTCATGTGGGTGTTAATTGAAGAAATTATTCAGATGAAGGGAATAGCTTTGATTTATCTTTGGCTACCTTTTCTTAATTAGAAGATACGGTGCAACATTTATGACTTTTTTGCTTTCATATATGTCGTATTTTCAGTTTAAGTTGTGCTGCAGTCACAGTTGCACTGTTCATGAAGTGTTAATGGTTTTCTACCTTTTTTTTTTTTACCCCACACACCATCAGAGGACAGCATAGAGTTGTTAAATTTCACTGTTTCATCGATTAACTCAGGATAAGATCGAATAAATTATACGTTGTACATAAATGTACAATTTGCATAACTTAAATTTAATCTTAAATTTCACCCTTTCTTTAATCACTTTATTGGATGTAAGTTTGATATAAAGCAGCCTTAAAAGAAGCTATTGTGGATAATTTCCTCTTTTTTTAGGGTGTTTTAACCATCACCATCACAATCATTATCATCTCTAAATTTCTCCATAAGTCACTTACAGAGCTGCCTCTTTTCTGGACTTACCAAGGGACCATGCAGGAGCTTCATTGCTGCCCTTGGGAAAATCATTTCCCTGAGTCTGGGATGCCAGCTTGTGCTCATAAAATTGCAGTAAATTAAAACACCTTTGCTCTGCACTGCTACACAGAGCGGCTTGTTTGTTTCAATCAGCACCGTCTGCCCCAGCTCCAAGAATGCATAAATAAAAAAACAAACTAACAAAAGGACTATGTGGAGTGCCTTCATGACATGGAAAGACCTCCCCGCAGTGGCTGACATGTTCATTGACACTCTATTAAACTCTACCCGCTGCTACCAGCTTATACACCTCTGTACAGTAATGCTACTGTGCATGTATACAGTAATGTTTCCTATTGATTGGTGAGGCCAAGCCTTGAGGTGTCGCGCCCACCCACAAAACAAGCTCCTATTAACTCTGTCCAGTACAGTAGACTAATAGGTGTTTATCCAATGGCTCAGAAATAGAAATGGTATGTGTAACCTAACTCCACAGATATAAATGCAGATTATTTTCTTTTGTGGGTGCACATTTATTTAATATTATTTGGCCCTATTCGCAATCCGCATCCCAAGCTCAACTTGGGGGTGCAGAGAGGGAGAAAGGGCACGTTTGAAGCTGCCCTGCATCTTAGGGGTGTGAGTCAGGAGGATGCCCAGAGGGCTGTTTGCACATTGAACCTCATATGTCATTTTATGAAACCATGGATGGAAAAGCAGCAGGACAGAGGGCCCGACGTTTTATAAATAAGAGCCTGGGGGCGAGGATTTGTGTCTGGGATGGTCACTGGCTAATAGGCTGAACAGGCCGCGGGATCTGCCCATGTGTGCAAAGTAATCCCCACCAAGGCCAGTTACTTAAATTCCTCCCCATGGAATTGTTAAGCAAACACAAACTCTGGATAAACTTCACATTGATAGAGGAAGCTAAGGGATCACTGATGGGCCGAGGACACAAAACAGTATATGTGCCTGAGCATGTATACAGAGGGAGTTTTATATGCAAGAGCTCATCTACTTAATTGCAGTACAAACTCAGTTTGTTCAGGATTTTAATAACATCTTATTTTAAGCCCATATGCCCCTAATATAAACACTTAATTAATAGTTTTGAACAAACAAAAATGTATTTGCAGGTAAAATGCCTCCTTTAAAGACACTCACTCACAAACACAAGTGAATTTGACTTTGCTTCTTACTGATTAGTACAAAATTTCCTTTAAATAAATATTTTCATATCCCAAACTATCCAGTGGCTCCCCAAACCAATTCATTTGCAATTATTGCTATTATTTTGTATTTAATTTTTTTTTCTGCTTCACCCCTAAGCCTTATGGTAGATGGCTGCAACAATGCTATTATCTCTTTTATAGACTTTATAATACACTTTGTTTAAGTTATGCAAAGTTGCATAACTTAACTGTCTCTTGATCCAAAAGGAAAATTCGTAACGCAGAGAAAAACAAATTTAACACATGTACTATTATGGCTGCACTAAGTCCTTATAATCTGAAACATGTACTTTTTGTGCATATTTCAAGTTTAATCTTTGGCTTAGATGTCTTAATTAAGTTTCCATTTGTTTAAAGCACTGCTTTGATGCAGGAAAAGTTCTATTTATAATTTGATTAGAGGGACAACCAGCTGGATCATGAGCTCATTTTGTAACCATAGTTTTCAAAATCAGTTTTCATGCATGCACAGTGAAGCAGGTATGACGATGTTGTTAGCAAGCCACTTTCACTGAATGGAAATGTTTACCAAATTGCTTTATATAAATCCTTACATGGAAATGTTTGCCTCACAATCCCAAATGGAAAAATGCTCACGAGTGTGTGTGTATGTGTGTTTTTTAAACGGAAAAATGTGTGTATGTTCCCAAGTGTTTTTTTGCCGCTTAGCAACAAATAGTGTGTGTGCAAATTAGGAAAGTTATTGCTTTATTTGCTAATCTAAATCATTGTAAAGTATCAGTTATGAAGCCACAGTGCTGTTGCGTATTCCCCAATAAAAACATAACTTAGACACAAGAAAACTGCGCTCCTAATGAGTTAACACAGAAGTTTACTAATTAAAATCCAAAAGTTGGAGCTCCAAAGCTAGTGATATGCTGAGCTCATGATAAAACACAAACATGCTTGTTTTGCAGGAACAAAACTGAAATTTACCATTTTTTGAGGATTTTTTTCCTCAGCAGAAGTATCTTGCAAATCATTAACTATTAATTCCCTTCCCCCTGCAATGACCATGTTTTAAACGTGTTATTTTTCCAGTACATCTGCATTAGTGTTAATGCATCACTAATTAAAATCAGACTTGATATTAATCTATTCTATTAAGAAATCTGTCAACTGTCAATGTAGCAGTAGCACATGCATAATAATACTACTTGGGCAAGCACTAAGTTCTGTTTTTAATTAGTGCTATGACTTGTATTTGGTTGGACGAACGTCTGCCAACAGGCAGATGTGATGAAAATCTTAGATGGGTAAGACCAACACATGGAATTTATGAAAACCTCAAAAACCACAAGTGTGAAAAGATGGCAAAGAAAGAATTGCAAGTTAAACGCTTTGGAGGTGCACTAAAAAGTAAAATTATATACATCACTAAAATGCTTTTTGTAGATTCTCTGCTTGTCTTATATGAATGGTTGGATGGATTACATTTTTTTGCTTCGTGCAGGGTCAGTGCAACTTGACCTTTGCTTATGTTTGCTGAATTAGTTTGGGCTCCTTGATAGACAATGCCACCCAGTGGTCACATGATTTATTTTTATTTCTTTCTCCTTTTCTTTTTCCCTTCTGTGTTAAGACAGAAAGAGGAAAAAACGTAATTTTAAAAAGAGCATTTTGTATTTACTATGCCTGGTTTCTTCTTTTGTGTCTTTTAAAGTAGAGAAATATAAGCTTGATTATTAAAATTTATCACAACTAATTTGTTCGTTGCATCTTGCTCAGTGGTTGCTGTAATAGGTCCCAGACTGGAAAAAAAAGCTGGTATAAAACAGGAATATATGATTTCTTTGTTTAGTATGTGAAAGAAAGAAACTGCGTTTGGTTTCGAGTGAATATACTTTTTGGTATTTTGGGGCCACCGTAGGAGCTAGCTCACGTGACAGAAAAAAATTGTCAACATGACAGCGTTGTTCTATGAAACCAATAATTGATAACAAAAATGTAGCTTTATGTTCGTGCACTTTAATTAACATGCTGTAGTACTAATCTGTAAAATTAAGACATTCATGTTAAATATTTGTTTTTTGGCTGTCGCTGCACAGGTAAATCTTTTTAACTTAGCTTCCGGTAAATATGTATTAGCAGAGCTAATGCTAGCTGCAGTAGTGAAGTACAGTTTTGAATGCTATTGTTAGCTAACTTTGGACACTGAGTAATTCAAGAGAAAATAAATTTTAGCAGAGATAGGGGTGTGATGTTATGTTATTCAAGTGTCGGTACTGTTTTGCAATAAGTACATAGTGTATTTAGGGGTTCGTGACCTTTTTGTTTTTAGACGCGGTTATTACATTAACACTGCATGACAGTTTTTGACATTGTATACCTTGTTTGAAATGTTACAGGATGGCTGTGTCTCGCCCAGACCAGTCCCCACTTGTGCACAGCTTGGCTACTCTTCTACGTGAAAATGGTATGTTATTAAGAGCTGCCACCAAAAAATAAATAAAGTTACATTTCACACTCAAATGGCTAAAAGACTTTGAACAGTTCACCTGGCCCCCACAATACCTGACTGGACCTGAACCGAGTCCATAAAGATATAAGCCTTAAACCTATAGTATCTGAAGGATCTTTTGCACATGAACTGGTTCCAGACACTCCAGGACACTCACTAATGTTTTTTGTCTACATCCTGACTTGAGTTCTTTTGAAAAGATCAGGAGGACCCACTTAGTATTAGGCAGTTAGTCTTAATCCTACTCCTTATCAGTACAATTTAAGGTTCTTTAAGGTTGCTCATGCAAAATTCTTAGTTTACATCCTGTACTTCTTTAGTAAAAATAATAATAAAAAAACATAAATTCAAGAGACCTTGGAAAATCCCAAAGCGTCAATCTTAATGCTCAATTCCTAAATTATGTTTTGCGTTTCTGTTCAAGCCTCATCGGGCAAATATTTTTTCCTGGAATGGGCAGAAACTTGTACAAAACATTCAGGGAATCCTGTGGATATTTTACAGTGGAATAGTGGCTGTTGAATGTTTTACATTAATCAACTTAGTTTCTACTTTTTTTGTAACTTCATGTAAAAAGTTGCTGCTGCTCAAAATTGTTCGCCATAAGACTTAATCAAGTTCTCTCCTCCTTCCAGGTGACAAGGTGCTGGATGGTAGCAGCACACTGACCTTGCCAGCTGCAAACTTGCAGCAGCTCACTCGGCTTTTTGAACAGTACTTGCTGCCCAGGAGCCAGCAGCATGGGTTCCTGGCGCTGCCCTCCCACCCAGCCGACACCGCTTCCCTGTTACAGCTACAGTTCTTGTTCGACATGTTGCAGAAGACCGTCTCCCTCAAGGTGAGTTGTGGATTCTCTCAAAATGATCATCCTTTTCAACACACTGAAAGGTCACATAGGAAAACAGCAGCACCAAAACTTCCCAACAAACTCTTGTTTTCTGAGACCTAAGTTATGTTTGAACTCAAGTATTGTGTGTTTGATTTTATTTATGAATAACGAAAATTTTATANTTGTGTGTTTGATTTTATTTATGAATAACAAAAATTTTGTAACATGCAGTTAGTCTTTTTTTTTTTTTTTTAAAGTTATTTTGACTATTTTGCAAAAAGCTGCTCAATAAATATGTGCTTAAACTGCATACTTAGTGCAGGTTAATTAAGGGATATCAACATATAAATTAGAGAAAAGTTTTAAGAATTTTTTAATGCATAAAAAGTCCTTGCTTTTTGGCAGCTAATTTAAAATAATACTTTAAATTTCTTAGCAGAGAATCAGCAAATAGAAAAAATTTCCTTCCTTGTGTTTTATTTGCTACAGCTAAAAGTTTCTGTGTTCACCCTTTTTGTGGGTCTTTCTGTCCTTTTGTTTAGTCCGCAAGCGAAACTTGACAACAGTGAGATAAAGGGATTAAGTTGGCCATTGNTTTTTTTTTTAAGTTATTTTGACTATTTTGCAAAAAGTGATTAAGTTGGCCATTACAGATAATTTCCTTCTTTACTTTCAAGAGGTCCCAGATTCCTTTTTCTGTATATTCAGTCATAGTCTGTCTATGAAGCAGCGTTCAGCTAACATTGCTGCATTCAGCTGAATTTGATCAGGTGGCACATCTACATCCAAAAGATCCAAGCCATTCAGTCCTTTTTATGTTACCAAACTACCTTTTTTTCTCAAAATATACAAATCATTAGATGCTGCCACCCTTAGTGGTTCTGCTATACACCCCTGACAGATGTTTTTTTATTGATGCAGCCTGTTTAACTTCCATTAAGAGCGCCTATGACTGCACGTCCCATGTTCACAGCAACAGCTTGTAAATAAAATTTAAGAATAAATTAGATCATTATCCAAATATAACTGTAATAGCGGCAGCTGTGATTTCAGACCCCTGATGTATCTTAATGTTTCATTGCAGCTCATCAACCCGCCGGGAGTCAGACTACAGTCTGTGCTGAAAATCTTCCCTTTCAAGTCTTTGAAGTGTTTGGAGGTGCTGTAAAAACTTTTTTCTCTTAATACTTCACAGTGTACTGAACCTTTTGCTCACATCAGTCTTTATTTCAGAACTCTGCTTGTATTATGTCTTTTATATTTGTTTGTACCTCACTAGCTGAAGAGAATCCCTCCACACCTCCTGGAGGGACTCAGAGGAGTGTATTCCCAGCTGGAGGTTTTTACTTGCTCAAAAAGCCTCGGCTCCCTGGAGGTAGATGTAGTTTATTGGTCAGCAAGTGTAACAAAGTGGATAAATATTATATGCTGTTATAAGAGAGAATCGAGCATGCACTTGCTTTGCTTTTTAGGAGCTGCTTTCTCTGTGTGGAGGAGATCTGAGTTCAGCACTGCCTTGGCTGGAACTTCACACCCTGAATTTTAGCTACAACTCAGTTGTCTGCCTTGACCAGTCACTAGTAAGACAACAAGCACTCATGCATTTTTACGTGATGTATAAACTAACATTTCCTTCATTTGACTGCAACCTTGTTCCCTCCTATTTTATAGAGTTTACTGAATGTCCTGAAATCTTTGGATCTAAGCCATAACAAGATTCAGGAATGTGCTGAATTTCTAAAGGTAGTTTGTTTGCTTAATTAGAATTTACGTTTCCCTGCTTTTGTGATACTCATGTCCTCTGTTCTCATTGCTTTCTCTCAGCCCTTGAGTGAGCTGGAGCACTTGAACCTGGGCTACAACTGCCTGCAGAGGGCGCCAACGCTGGCTCTGAGTGCCAGAGCCAAGCTCTTCACACTCATCCTCAGGAACAATGAGCTGGAAACTATTAACGGTACAGCAGGCTGGCATTAGTTGGGAGTTTCTTATCGAGTTCCTAAAACAAAGACAAATAGTCCCAGGTCAGATCAGGCAATAGAGACGGCCAGTGAAACCACAGAGCTGATAGAGGAGCGAGCGAATAAAACCAAAAGAAAATGGAAACACACCGTACAGATGCACCCTCTCTGTGTTTTGGAAGTTCTTCTGTTTGCCTTGGATATTGTTTTTAATCACATGCTGAAGCATTAGATAAAGTTACACCTGACCGTTTATTATGTCTGTTATGTGAATCGGCTTCAATATTCAATATTGTTATAATGATTATTATTTGTTTTATTCTTTATCTTCTCCCTGATGGTGTATTTTTGTGTATTGCTGGCCTCTCTGATTAAACAGGTGTGGAGCAGTTGTCTTCGCTCCAGCATTTAGATCTGGCCTACAACCTGCTGTTGGAGCACTCCCAGCTGGCTCCTCTGTCCTTGTTGCACTGCCTCAGCACAGTAAGATACACATCTGTCTTCAAAGGCTGCCATTTTCAAACAGCACATTTACTTTCTTTAAAGATTTGCACATCATACCATGTGTGAGATCATTACATTATGAAATTTAATGTTTTATTGTAGTTGAACTTGGAAGGAAACCCGCTGTGCTTTCAGAAGGGCCACCGCACCTGCACTGTCCGACATCTCTCCCCAAAGGCTGCCAGCCTCAGAGTAAGTTATAACGATATCTTTATGTACGTATTAAATTAAACTCCGAAGCAGAAGATAGAGGGAAAGAAATTAACTGGAAGTTTCAAGGCCTTTGTTGACTTTCTTTTGAAATGAGGAGCATGTCACGTGTTCCTCACACTATAAATGTTGCTTTTCTGTTTCTTTTCAGCTCAGACTTGATGGTACCCCTCTGTCCTCTTCTGAACTATCAGTAAGTCAATCACGCAGCCATCTCTCTCTCTCTCTCTGCTAAAAGAAATTTTAGCAAGATGTAATTTGTACATGCTGGTCTGGTTTGTATGAGTCTCTTTTGCATTGTCAGGTTTCAGCTCTCACCAAAGGTTTTTAATGTGATTTAGGTCAGAACTCATCCCCCGGCAGTTAAAACACTCCATCTTGTTCTCTTCAAACATTTCTTTGTGCTGTTGGATGAATGCTGAAAGACTCTCAAAAACCTAGTTTTCTCACACTGTTTATCTCTAGAATAGCTCGGAAGTCTTCTGACTTTTTTGTCTTATGGGGCTTCATTTTATTACCAGTAAACAAACTGGCTCAATGCATTGCAAAAGAATCTTTGTTTTTATGATATTCTGACTTTTGAGAATTGAGTAATCCATCTTAACTGTGCAGGTGTTTTTCAGATAGATAAAATGAGTATATTACATTAAAGATTTATAAGAAGAGTTCATTTGAGGCGGCCTTTTCCCTGCAGGTTTTGCCGAAGCCAGGCCGGCTGGTCATCCAAGTGCAGACACCACCCGCAGTTACTTTTCCGCCCGAACGGAGTAATCAGGAAGTTTCCAGTGGAGCAGGGGAGCTGAGCGACAGCGTATCTGTTGGAGAAGTTGGGGTGTCACGCTTGCGGATAAGGAAATCTAGGGTAAGACTTATTCTTTTATGTTTTTTTGTGATCCTCAGCAAAAACTAAATCATATTCGTGTCATCTGGACTCACAATTACATAAACACATGTTGTGGTGAACAGTGATGGTGATGAGTCATACCTCTTGTGTTTCAGAGTAAAGTGAAAGTGAGGCGGGCCAGCATATCCGAACCTAGTGATACAGATTATGAGCCCAGACCCCCTTCCTCTATTCTGGGTTCGTTATTGTATTATAGCAACTATCTCCTCTTGTTGGTTCATTTTAAGACACAAACATTATTTCTCCACCAGGCATTGATCTTCCTCACCAGCAGGAGATTGAGCGAATGTCCAGTTTCAGGGAGCAGCTGGGGGAAGACTGGCTAAGATACCAACACCATCTAGATGGAGGACCACCCCCTACTTTTACCACCACTGTCAATACCAACCAGCCAGCCTCTCAATCTCAAACAATCACCAATGGCCTCAGTGCCTCCATCCAGTGTCCACCCACTGATCCTAGCCAGCAGCCATGTCTGTCGCATTCTGTGGAAGTCCTGGAGGACCTCCCGCCACCGCTTCTGTCCTCAGAACCTAAAATGGAGACAAATGACATGGAGCAAGATGTAGAAACTGAGTCTACCTTACAGTGGCCCAGTTACAGCATTCAACACACAGAATCTACCCTGGAGGGCAGCATGGTGGATGGCCTCATGGTGAGGCAGGAGCCAACTCCAGATTCCCAGAAGTCTGATAACGCCGCAAGTCATGAAGAAAAGGATGATTTAGGAGGTAGAGTTGGTATTAATGGGATAATAGTGATGGGAAAAACAGCCATTCTGATCTTGTTTCTCTTTTATTCTTGTCAGTGGATCTGTGTCACCCCCTTCTTGTTGGAGTCCTATCTGACAAAGGGGAAGACAGCAAAGGTCAGGGGGAAAGGAAGGAGCGAAGC
Source organism: Melanotaenia duboulayi (assembly GCA_026261665.1). Taxonomy (NCBI): domain Eukaryota; kingdom Metazoa; phylum Chordata; class Actinopteri; order Atheriniformes; family Melanotaeniidae; genus Melanotaenia; species Melanotaenia duboulayi. The sequence continues at coordinate 12,293,845 of CM047998.1, forward strand.
GAGGTGTTCCTGCGTGTCAAGCGTGGCCTGGTGCTGGAGGTGGACATACAGCACGGCCAGGAGAGATGTCGTCTGGAGCTGGACAGCTTGGCCCGGGTGAAGACCACAGAGGCCGTGTGGACCAAAGGGGTAAGAGGAGGACAGAAAGTCTCTTGGAAAATCTTTGGGAATTCTAAACATTGAATTAGCTTCTAACTTTCGTTTAATGTTTAAGAAAATAGGATAATTAAAAAAAACTTAGGAATATCTTAAAATCAACATGTTAGGGTGGAATTTGCTGAGTGATTCTGACTCCTTTAGGACGATGAGAAGCTGCTTCCAGCAGTGGAGCTTCATTTCGATTACATCAACAAGGCGAAACAGAGGAGATGCTACGTCCTGCTGGATGATGACCCGCAGCAGGTGGCACAGGTCAGCTGATAAGCTGGTACACTCTTACACCATGCGTGTACACACTCTTTTTATCTTGCTGGAAGTAAAGCATGCAAAATGTATCCTTCCATTCAGTCACAAATCTCTTCAAATACTCACCCACATGATGGATATGCATGACTTGCAAGGTACAAATGATGATGCAAAGCAAACCCACGTACAATAAATCAACCGGAATTCCTCTAACTCTGCTCACACCCTTTTTGTTTTCTTTTTTTTAACATCAGCTTCTTGCTGTACAATCTGTACCATGTTTACTTGCTTGTTCGTGATGTTGCGCAACTGGAAATCTGTGCCTGATAAAGCTTTAAAGCAACAGAGAAAGCTGCTTTGTGATGATTTTGTAAAGAAAAAAAAATGCACGTATCCAAACTGCAAAGATTAAAGCTAAATGAACATGTTGAACTTGAACCATGGCTGCTCATGGAAAAACACAGACTATCGTAGGTAGTAGTTAGCTTGCAAGTAGAATATCCTGCGGTGGTAGATGTGATGTCAAAATATTTTTGAGATCCAATAAAAAAGCTTCTACTGTTTTTAGTTTGCAGCCTAAAATGCAAATTACTCTCCTTCACTGCTGCCAGATAGAGCCTTTTAATGTCATGAAACTATTTCTAAAAGATGGAATCAGCTGGGGAAATTTGGAACTAGCAACCTGAAATCTACTTTTAGAAAATTCTTGCCAACTTTTCTTAAATGGCAGACCTATTTCTGGGCAGACATAAGTTGAATTTTCTACAAATATTTCTAAGTGTAAAAATATTCCTGTCTTCTTACTAGGATCTGACCGATATATTGTCTCATGTGGCGGAGGAAAACAAACGCCGTGACTCTGTACTCGGCCCCAGCTGCGTCCGTCTGCAGTGCCTTCGTTGCAGGTCAGAGTTCACACCTCCGGGTGAGGCTGGTGAAGAGGTGGCTGGAGGAGGAGTGAGGAGGAGAGAGGACGTGATGCTAACAGCGGCTGGGAAAGAACTGCATATGGAGGAGACGGTGGAAGTGGATTGCGAAGGTGAGAACGTTGCAGAAAATTTTACATTACTCACTCTGATAAAAGCGGATAGTAAAATATGAAAGTTCCCCACACAAACAACAACTTTAACTCTTAATCATTCCCTAAAACTGAGTCACGCTAATGTAGTATTGAATCATATAATCATAACTATCCTTATAAAAAGGCACCACTTATATTTAACCGTTCATAGTTCTTTTTTAATTAGTGTCAGCAACGTTTGTGGGTGAAATCAAAGATAAGACAAAGTAAGAGACAAGGTCACATATCTCGAGCTGCAAGTTCACTTGACGTCAAAGCCCTATCAGGCTCCCATTGGTAGTCAAACAAAAGTCTGATTTCAGACTCGTTTGAGCAAAGCATCCCAGAAGTTATCTCTCCTGTCTTTTTCCCAAGCTGCCTTCCCACCTCTAATCAGCACAAGACAGATAACACCCTTCGCCCCAGCAGCCAGCTCCCTGCAATCCAACCAAACCTGACATTAAAACCTGCTCAGGCACGCACAGAGAGCGTGCAGGCTTTGTACGACAGATGTTTTGGGGATTTTGTGAAACTGTGATCCCTTATTACTGAGCTTAGTCCTGTTCTTCTGTAATTTCAGGCAACAAATTCCTTTTTTGTTCGCACGTGTCTGAGCTTAGACATAAACTTGCCTTCGGGTTAAATAAATCTGTGTTCTACAGATGGGAAAAAATAAACAGCTTCCATTCATATGACCTAAAAGCATGAAAGTTTTCTGCTGTTTTTCAACCTTGTTAGGCTGTTTAGTACCCCAAATAGGACTAACCAATAAATTTTTTCCACAACATAACAGAAAACATATCAAATGTTAATTTTCATTTAAAAAAATGGGGATTTGCATGAATATATTTGAGTACTTTATGATATAAATTAAATTTTAAAAAAGCACATTGTTTCCTCATGTTATACTAAAGCATCTCTGTTCACCGTAGCTGGCCCTTTAAGGTATCCCTCCCAAGCACTGCTTGAAAATGGAGTTCAAGGCAGCTGGTTATTCTAAAAGATTCTTGAGGCATCTTAAACTAGTTGCACGAAAGGCATAATATCACTGGGTTTTCTTGGTGATGCCTTGAAATGGTAGAAGAAAAACCAGGATCATAAATGAGGCATGAAAGCTGTTTAAATCTCCTCATGTGTGGACGTTTGTCTTCTTCTCTCTGCAGACTTTCTACATTTTCACTAACAGAAAGGGAAAAACTCCAAGTAGTAAACTATTATTGCTTAATTGTTACCATGAATTTAATCTTTTTATATATATATATATATATACAGGAAAAAGTCACATTTGTCCAGAATGCGGTAGTGACCATGTGGTTCAAGTGATGGACCAATCAGCTCCCTACAGCAGTACACCAATCCATGGTTCACCAAACCCTGACGCCGAAAACAACCATCTTGATAATATCCAGATCAACTTGGGCTCCAACAAGGTCCTTCTGATCACCTCAGTGATCCTTGATTTACCACCTGTTCTTGTTAAATTCACAAATATTAAAGCAGAATCTTTCCACAGGATGATTACACAGATGCCAGTAATAGCAGCAGTCCCATCCTGGAAACTGCCACCACTACAGGAGATGCCACATTTGTTACAGCCCAAGGAAGCTCCTTCTTTATTGGGGATGGTCTTGGTGATACCAGCTGCCTCTCCTACAACACAGGCTGCCAAAGTAAAGAGGAGCTAGCAGGAAGCTACCACTACTCCCCTACTGGTTGTACACCGCCTCAAGTCAAACCCACAAGCCGATTCACGCCTAAAGGTACGCTTTCCCTTGTCCCAGATCAGATTTAGATGTTAAAAAAATGACCAAAGACCTATACAGTTTATTTATCTAATCCAGTTTGGATGTTAGAGGAAGCTAGTTTGCTAGCCTCCAACTTCAGTCTGCTTAATAAAATAACAAACATCGCTGCAAGGCAGAACAGTCGAGCAAAGAGCAATTTGTGTATCTAAATTGAAGATCTAATGAAAGAAAGTGCCAAAGGCAAATTTGCTATTTAGTAAGATTAGCCATGTAATATTGTCTCAGCTTGACTTTTACAAAATAACATACAAAGAAAATAGTTTGGTTTTTGTTTTTTTAATAACAGCTGCAGCAGCTGAACCAGGTAATAAGTTTGATAAATAGACAAATTGTTTCAGCCACTTTTTTTTTTACATTTAGAATAACGCAGCAAGGTTGGCAGGGCTGTTTATTGGAGGGAAGCCTAAACAGCTGTACAATATAAGTGTTATTTTATTGCTCCTGATTCAAATTCTACACATCAAATGTGGCGTGTGGTATAAACTGTTTAGGTCAGCTGCGTTTTCTTTCTGAAAGACAGATTTAAGTCTTAATTGGAAGTGAGTAGAGATGGGGAGTATTTGAATCTCATGGATTTCGTGTGGTGCAGAAATCCTTTAAAGCACTCTGTATCTCAGTGACAGCGTCTAACTTGCCCACATCTGTCTGCCATTTTTAGATGAACCACATGGTAAATGTGCAACAAGACATATTGGAGTCATTACTAGAAGTGATGGGAGAGGAATGAAAGGCTTAGAGAAGGAGGGCTGAGTTGTAATGATAGCTTCCTTTATCTTTTTTTTTTTTTTTTCATTGCATAGCCAGTATCATGCAACCTGTCCTTGTGAAACCACAGACTCACACTGGAGACAGCTCATACTCATCCCCAACCCCTGACACATACTGAATATAGTAGCTTCTTCTTTTTGGTTGATACAATGCACCTATTGTTGTAGAGCAGAGTGCTAATTTCTCCCTCGTTCTGAAGAACTCCATTATCTCTAAAGAAGCATCAACATGTGTGTGCATGCGTGCACCTTTCACCTTTTAAAGAGCAAGTCATCTGAAGGTTCAAAGGCCTTTTTTTTTTAAATCTGATCTGAGTTTACATATCAAAGACTATTGGTTTATTTTGGCCTCTGTGGGTCCATGCCCTGTCATTTTTGATTAGCCATAATCATTCATCACTGTTCAAATAACTTCTGTTGCTGTTCCTTCGTGGATTTATTGCTCTTAAATGCCTCTCTGCTTGAGGGCTGTTGGCTAACGCTGTGGTCTGCTGCAGTAAAAGCTGGCTATGGTTTCACAAAAGCCAAGAAATATGTAAGTATTTCCACTGCTGCCAGGAAACTGGGCCTTAACTATTAATGGAAGATATCATTTGAGGGATAAAGGAGCCAAAAAAGCTGCTTATTCATTAGAGTGGTTAAGGCCATATGCACAAAACATGATGGCAGCAGATTTTTGCACAATGTTCTTGAAGGAAAATTCCATGATTTTTTTTTTTTAAAACCAAACATGGTGTGAAGGATCTCCAGTGAGGCTTTACTGATTAACATGTCTGAGTCTGAGATGCTGTAAGACAACAGTCTACATGTGAATCAGAGCAGAATCAGCTGCCTTGGAAATAGCGAAGTAAAAACGAATAAATAACCGTATGTTTGGGATCATCCAGACCATGGTCAAAGAGCACAGTGGGCGAATCCTTCACAAACAACTTTTGAAGGACTTGAGCAAGCTGGAGTCCTTTCTAGTAGTTATACAAATAATTTTAAGCACCCCTGTCTCCTACTAGGTTTTGCACTTTGCAGACTATTAAGTTTACAGGGAACCTTTTAATTAATGTAACAAGTGCAAATCAGCATGAGGAAAAAAAACCAGACATTATCTGAGCTTCCATAGCTTTGCATTTACACGATAGTAATGGTAAGAATAAAGGCTGAGGTGGTTTGTTTTTAAGAGACCTGATTACATGAAGAGAAAAAAAACAACAGCCCCTGACCTGGCCAATAATAATTTGATGTGGCTGAACGGCTCTTGCCAAATAAGATAAGATATTCCAGATATTCCCAGATATATAAGTACTACCTGAAGAGATCTCTCCATTTTCCTATTGTGCATGTTAACCCTATTGATCTGTCTAAAAACAGAATAGAATAGAATTCAGTTTAATTCAAATCAATAGAAAATTTGAATTAAAGTTTTTTTCAGAATATTAAAATTTTGTTAACGAGAGAGCATAACAACTACATAAATTTAAAAAATAGATTCATTTTTAATTCGTGGGGCTGCCAGACCATTGTAAATTTAAAAAGATTTAAGAAAACGTTTACAATGACTTGCATTCATTTTACATTCATGAATGACCCTGATTCAGCACCATACCTCTGTCCACTAGAGCAGCCTTTCCCGAACTGGGGGTCCTGACCCCCATAGGCTTTCCAAGGGATTGCCAGACTATTGTAAAAAAAATCATAACCTACATTTATTAAATAAATTTGGTATTTTAATTAGGGCTGTCAAAATTTTAACGGGTTACTTTAAAGAGATTAATCTGTAAAATGAATGTGTTAAATATTTAATGCATTAATGCATGAAGAGCAATGTTATTACTCAAGCCATATTCAAAATCCAAATTTGGTATTATCTTGGCGAGAGAAACAAATTTGAGCATATAGGTGCATTAGCAGTAGACCAAATCTACCAAGAAACTCTATTTATTCTGATAGTTTTAAAGCCTTATATTTAGAGGATGGCTGTAGGATGACCCTTTGATATATCCCTTAATCCCACTCAGTCGCCGCAAACACATATGGTATCTTGGGGATCGTGCCTCAAAAGGTTTTTCACTTTATCATTTTATTGTGTTTATTTCCATCCTTAAGATTTCTGTCCAGTTGGGACAATTTCTTCTTCTACTGAATTACCAAATAGTCTGTGGTATGTGGTATTTGCTAACCCTAACCAACCCTTTGGAGAAACTATGCAGACTATTTTTTTCCACTTTAAACCAGTCAATGGAAACAAATCTGACTCACATCTGTATTTTTTTATTTTATTTTTTTATTTTTTTGGCTTTTCAAAGGATTGCTTAGATTTTCTTCACTATATAATGAAAACCTGAATTAATACTATGTATCTTCTTCTTCTCAATTTTCAATTGAAAATCCTCCACCGTTTAAAGAGAGATCAGCCAAGAAATATCCTGACGTGGACCCAATGTTTAAGGTGTAAAAATATCTCATACAGTTCGATTTGCCATGTTCGACATGGTCGTTGTATAATTTTTGCTAACAACTGAAACAAATAAACATATATACAGAGAGAGAGAGAGAGTCTTAAAATAAAAATATTATGTTACTTTTCGACCTCAAAACTTTGTGCTTCTAACATATTTTGATGGCACACTGATTTATTAGGGTCCGAGCCATACGAAGTATAGAAGGACCCTATTGTTTTCCAAAGGTTTATTATTCTCCTTCTAAGCATTTCGATGCCAAATTTGACCCCCTAAACACCCATGAAAAGTTGTGAAACTTGGCACACACGTCAAGCCTGGCGAAAATTTCGATATTCTAAGGTCCACATACACTTCAATGCAAAAGTGGCTCCACCAAG
>CM047998.1:12304637-12314976 GCA_026261665.1 Melanotaenia duboulayi
AGGTATATCAACATTTAAGATTCTCAGCTGGACGTTTTACCATGTGACATACCATGTTAGCAGGTTAACTAACATGATAGGTGTATGAGATGGGTGACGGGGGCCATGAGGCTCGGACCCAATGGATGCCGCTTGCGGCTTTAATTATATATATTTCTCAAACTCTTGTTGCCAGAGCATCACTTTATGGCAGCGTTTTATCTTATGATACCACGTCACATGCTAGTAACTGGATATCAACACACTGACCATTTTAAACTGATTCAGCAAAATCACCCATGAGGACATTATTTGAAAAATGAGGGACAGAAAGAGAGCTCAAGCAAAAATACTATATGCAGACATAGTAGACAGATGGACACTTTTGTCCAGCTGAGGCCTTTTTTAGGGGATCCATCGCTTGACACAGCAATTGGAGCAATACGCCTGGAAACCACATGGGTCCGTGTTGAGCAGTATATCTGCCAAAGTTCTGTGCTGGGGCTTTAATGGCACTGTACGAGGAAGAAAAATGCCTTTCCAAGTCCAAAGTTCCACCTTTCTTTGCCATTGAATTTAAATGTGTCAATCAAATGTTTTAAAATCAGTCTAGATATCTGAACCTGGCATGTTTAAACATGAACCTGAGTTGCAAACTGGCACTGTATTCTTGCTCATTATGTGTTCCATTTTACATATTTTTGTGCCTTTCAATAATTTGCACCCAAATACAATTGATGAAAGGAACTTTTAATAATCTATGTTTGTTTTCTGGTTATTATGTAAAACTTGCTGGGTTAATCTTGGTTGTGTTTGCAGATGATTTGGATCTATTGTCGGAGGACTACGAGGTGGTGGATCATCGGCTAAAGCTTTTCTTGGATGTCGAGGTCTTTGAAGAGGAAGAGGAGCTTCAATCTTACCTCAAGGTTTGTAACCAGGAACGGTAAAGGGAATTGAGAAAATCCAGCTTCTCTGAATTTTTAATTCGTTATTGGAGTTTATGCGAATTTATAAACAGTATTATTCCCAGGAACTTTGTGAATGGCTACTTTTAGCTATTTTTCTAGTGTTTTATGCAGGCTTTTATTCCTTTTTATGAAATGTTATCTTCCTAGCTTAATAAGTTGTGAAAATTTTACTGCACTTCATCTGCGGTTTCATAACAGTCAGCCAAAATGAATGCAGTTAGTAAATCTTTAGGAAGCCATTCAGTCTGACTCCTCATCCTCTGAAGCTTCTTTGACAAGTTTATGCTCTTCTGTTGTCACTTAATGTTCTCTGAAACCTCTTTAAAACGCAGTGCATCCTGGAAGCCCATCAAATCAGCAGGCTACTGCTTCTCTGTGAGACACATGAGGGAAGAGCATAAAGCTGCTGAGCAGGATTCAGTAAACCTCAGCTGGAAACAGGACGTTTTGCTCCATTTATCTTAGTTATGCATATTCACCCACTGACAGTGACTGCCCCATTTTTCACTTGCGGTTTTTTCTTTTTGTGTAATTTGAGAGAAAATGAATGGGGTTTCTTTTAAAACCTCTAAACAGTAAAGTGGATCATTTATGATTAAGGGTTAAAATGATAGCTTAATGAGACTTATTTATCCTGGGGAGAAAAAAAATTCATGCATGAGCACGGCTAATATTGATCGTATAGCCACATAAATGTCATGGTAGTTATTCACTTTTTTTTTCCTGAATCTTCAGATGTCAGCTGTCAAATTTGGGGAGCCAGGGGAAGTTCCTGCACTGTTGGTTGTGTCAAATCTGCGGCTCTATTTCCTGGAAATGACATCAGATGGCAAGTAAGTGAGGTTTTGGACTTAATCCCTCAGTCTCACTCTGTAATTAAAAATCAAAATGCAATAGACAACAAATTTGTTACACATTATCTTTATTATATAATTAATATGTTATTATTATAAGCAGTGGCACTAGAGTTGTTGAATATTGTCTACAGTTGAGTGTCTGGAAGACCCTGTTTCCAAAAGGCATGAAGTTAAAGATATAATGCCTTTATTGTTTTAAGAAAGATTGTTTTTTATTAGCATCTTCTATGCAAGTATGCCATAATTCAAATTTAACAGTATAATTGCATTTATTTTAGACAGCAGTCATAATTATACATTATAACCTTTGATAAACGGCTGGGAGAAACAAGCTAAAATGTAATTTCAGCATAATTTTCCAGCTTGGAGCTTCCACCCTTTTAATTGCATGATGTCATTTTGAGTTTCATCCGTGATTCAGTCCTAAGAAATACCTTAGTTTTGGTTAAAACATTGCTAGGTTTAAAGTTTAACAGTGGCAGAAAAATAAGCAGAGAGAGACTTGATTTCATCACAGCAGGACCAGGTCCAAGGCCTGACCTGTGGCCTTCACTTTTCTTTTTAACAGTTACTTTTTTTTTTATTAAATGACAAACTAAAGAAACATTTTGCTGTTTTCTCACAGACTGTAAAGCCTGTTTTGCAGTCATGTAAAACAAAAATTGCCTCCATTGTCTTCCACGTCTGCATCACCATTTATGTAGGAATGAAATTAATCTGCCAACTTTGCACCGAAATACCAGCATCTGTAATGGTAAACAAAGCCTAATGGCACATTCGCTCTGCAGTCTGTAGGATGCACTTTCCACGATTCCCAAAAGGAATATAAGATTTTGTTAAATCAGACTTTTGGACAATTTCGCTATAGTCTACCATGAGTCCGCATGGGCTCAAAGATGTGGACAATTTTCAAACCTTTAGTCTTTTGCCGTCACTCCGTTCTCTTTGCCCACTTTCCAACGTCTCCCCTGTTTTAACAAAAGCTTCTAGTGCTTAAGACTAATTAACAGAGACAGTTTAATCATTAATTAGAGTTATTTCTTAGACATTAAACAGGTCCAAAGCATAATAATTCCCTCACTGTGCTTAACCCTAGGAGAGGGGTTCTTTCTCTTATCGTCTTCCACACCTCTGCTTGATCTCTACTGTTTCTGTTAGCAGTTATTTTTTTCTATTTAAATCAGAAATTTGCTTATATGAGTCATTGTCTGGACAAAGTTTGAGGAGTGACTGTTAAGCTATATGTGCATTAGCTTTCATAACAATGAATGTAAAAAGTCAAAGCTCTAACAAACTAATTATGGTTGCAAAACAACAAATTATTCTGTGATCTTATCAAACTATTTCAGGTGTCACCAAATGTAGATGGAGCTTAAAGCTTGGTATGTAATTGATTCATTTATTAATGCAGGACTTCAGATAAGGATGGTGATACAAAAGAGGGCGCCACAATGCAGTTGACTAATGTGGCTTTTAATGGAGAAAACTCAACACCCTGTGCTTAGAATGTGGATAAAATTGCATAACCTGCCCAGGTTTCTGGGTCACATCTTGAAAACACATTGATTTCAAAGTGTATGTGGAAGCTTCCTCTCCTTCTGCTATCTTTAGCCCTTCCTCTTTTTCACTCCTCTGTCACACAAATGAAAAGAAACATTGTTTGTCCATCAAAACAGGAAAGGCTTCAGATATGAGCTCTTGCTGTGTTGCTTTTGGTTTATGCAGAACATCAAAAAGGCCTCGTCATGCACTTGATTTGTAAGAGACATTGGGATTATAAACTAACAGTTTCTTGTGGAAATCACACCTCCCAGTGTCAAAGGTTAGGTAAACCATTTAATCAGTCTTAGTGTGTTTTCTGCACTTTATCAAAGTCATATTGTTTCCTCCCAGCAGAGGCCCGCTCACTGATTGGCTGCAGAAGAAGGACAGCTACCCAATCATAGATCTCAGCTACCTGGAGGTGGGGCTGGGCTCGCAGAGCATCCACATGGAGTTTGGAGACAAAGATGTGGCCTACACACTTCTTGTGAGGGACAATGCACGCTGCAAACGCTTCTTTGGCCTCTTAACAGGTAAAATAAAACTCTGCCAAACACAAAGTGACAAATATGAATGTTTACAGACCTTTTTCTCTCTGCTTGTAAACTCTGGACTCACACCAGGTATTGGAACAGTATGTTCCTCCCACAGGCATCCTGTCAAAGACAGAGAAACCCAACTTACCCCCCTCACAAACTAATACTAAACCATATGTGTGCTCTGTGACGCAAACTTCTGCCCCGTCCTCCCTCTGTAGTCAGCTCACACAGGCGGAGTACATCCTGCCCAGACCAGATTGTCTGCAAAAGGGGACCAGAGGCTGAGAGGAAAACCTTTTATTAGACAGGGGCTCCTTTATGGGCTCAGAATGTCTGGAGAAATATGGAAAATTAATCCAGCGCTCCCAGCCTCTAAACATTTGGAAAGACAAGGAGATATCCTTGAATGTATGAAAAAGCCTTGCAGCACCAACCACTACTGAATGTAGTCAAACAAAACTTTAAATGTAGAGAAAGATGATAAGAACGTAGCCCCATATTTTAACCTCTGCTTTCAGCTGGTTTGCATAATTAAGTTTGGTAGAAATTAAAATATCATTTGAGTCCAGTATTTTATATATATATATATATGTGTGTGTGTGTGTGTGTGTGTATAAAGAATAGATATTTATCATTTTGCTGGTCTGTGCCATAAACACTGTGTTCCAGATTATTATGCATATATGCTGTTTTTCTTTATTGCTCCTAAATAACCAATGTGAATAACAGTCATAATTATTAAAATTAATTAATCTCGATTAATCATATTTTAATGGCATAACAATATTTGCCCCAAAAGAGCAACATTTTAAGACAAAGACATTAATATTGTAAACTCATGCTCTACTAATGTCTTAAAATTGCATTTAATTGCATTTCATTTCAAAAGAGTAGAAAAAGAAATAGAAAATATTCCTGGCCAAAACTGAGCAGAAGTGTCCTTTTAAGTACTGTAACTGCTCTCTGATTAATAGTTACAGTACATGTTACAGCACTTTTAACTTTTTAAATGTTTTTTCCACACTCTTCATTAATTACGTAGAAAATTTAATTTCCTAAAACAAATAAAAGAAACATATTTCCAGATCAATTTCCATGTTAACATAATATAACATTAACAACTCTCTCATTCATTGAATTGAAAGTCCATGAACAGTTTCTGCCTGCATCTCAATGAAGGATACAAGATTTACCGCCCAAAGTTTCTGTTTAGAGTTGTACTGTAATCAGTAATAGGGCTGAGGTCATGGGATGATGGTGGCCACACATTTAGCTTTCCTCCTTTACAGTGGTCCCTCGATAATCGCGGGAGTTATGTTCTAAAAAATAACCCGCAATAGACAAAATCCGCAACGTAGTCAGCTTTATTTTTAACAATTATTAATAGATGTTTTAAGGCTGTAAAACCCCTCAATTCCCACTTTATACACTTTTCTCAGACAAGCATTAACATACTTGACAGCAGCATGTTGCAGCACGAGCCGGTAAGCCGCATTTGTTTTGCAGGGCTGCCAACACGCAATGGTCGTGAGACTTGCGCATGTAAGTGGCTTCTCACGTTCTCGCGCTAAACCTCCGATTCTCATGCTGAAATATGTAAATAAGTCGAATGGAGAAATAATAGATGCAAGCTCCTCCTCTTTTATTGTTTCACTGCTCCCCACATGTAAGCAGAACACACACATCTAGCTTACGATGTCAGTACAAAGCCCCCACTTCCTGGTCTTCCGTAATAACCTCTGTAATCCACAGGCACATTACACAAATAGAGTCAGCATATATACTACCGTATATGACGAAATACACATTAAGAGCAATGCCGGCTAATTGATAGGTTTGATAGGATTCCCAGTGGGCCGCATTACTTTTGGGCCAGTGTCCCGGCGTATGTGTAAAAGGCGCTTTTATTTATTTAGTTTATTGATCTTTGAAAAGGTGTACTTCCATTATTATGGCATTGTCATTATATTAGTTGAAAATGGTCTCAAAATGACAACAATATCGCTTTGTGCAATATTATCGTTTATCACGATAATTTCTGAGAAAATTTATCGTACAGCAAAATTTGTTATCGTGACAGGCCTAGGTGAACCGCATTATATTGAGAGACCACTGTATACCATAGCAACCAGAGGCAATGTTATTTTTCCAAGCATGGGATGGCAAGTTGTTATGCATGAAAATGATATTACTGTGTAAGGCATAGTTCTTCCTCTTATACCATGGCAAGAAATGATAAGTTAGAAATTGGATGTATTTAGCCGAGATTATTTAGACACCCGCAAGCTCACTAAAGAAACCGACCTACCAAAAGAAATGATCACGATAGATTTTTCATATTGTCTGATCTCGATTTTTATCTTTTTTTTTTTTTTTTTGTACTGCCTCTTTTAAAACATCTGTACTGAAAACTAAAGAAACTATAAATTAGGTCAATATTTTACTAACATATGATATGACATAAATAAAGCAAATTAAATAAGATCACTATCAGAATCTTAATAAATAAGGATAAAATGCTTTTTTTGCTGGCTTCTGTTCACCACTGTGAAGAAATGCATCTCCAAATGGAAGTTTTCTTGCAGAGAACAGCTCTGCATTAAATAAAAAAAAAAGAATCTTAAAATATTAGTCAATAAGCTAAAACTGATCAGAAGATCATCAAACACAGTTGTTTACAAACCGTTTTGACCTCTGAAATGAACTGAAGCAACTTTTCAAAGAAAAGTAGACCAAAAGTCCTCCATAAGGTTGGTTTTTGTTCAAAGATTTTGTTGTGTTTATGTTGTCTGTACATAAAGAGTGTAAAACATTGTTGCAGCAGTAAATTTAGGCAACTGATCCTTTAAAGTCTAGATGAGTTCACCATGACTGGACATTTCTGACCAGGCCTTTCTGCACAGTGTTGTAGAATTAAAGGGGCAGTCTGTTTGAAAGCTTTTTTTTTTTTTTTTTTTTAATATGCTGCCTCTTTGTCCTGCTGCCACGGTGAGAGTTAAAGAGGTGTTGCAGGGTGTGTTTTTAGTGCCATGCGTTTGTCACCAAGAATACTACGAGGCTGAATGTCATTAATCTTGGTGGAGCATGGGTAGAGACTGCACTTACCCAACACTCTTTATAGTTTTGTTTCCCACTTACACCAAACAAACTTTTCTTTTCTTTTCTTTCTGTTCCCCTTTTTGTGTGTGCTTCTGTCTCTCTGTTAAGAGCTTTTTCTTTTGGTCTAAACCCATAAACAGCTTCTCAACTTGATTGTATTCTTTGTGGCTGAAAATGATTCCAGATTTCTTTCGGCCACAGAGTGTCTTGAAAAGAAACATGGCTCTTTTAATTGTAACGTTCCAGGTGCGACTGTACCCAAGGATATGATCTTCTGTGCTGTTGTCACAGATAACTAAGTTGGTTTGGTGGCAATCTGTTTGTTCTTTATGCCAAATTAACCCAAACACAGCTGTTGAAATATTTTGCCAGAAGAAGTACGGAAATGCTTAACCATAACAAGACTTGTCTATCGTCCAAACCGGCTTCTGTTATTTGGCCAAAGTTGCAAACCGCAACTGGAATGACGATGGACTCGCTGGCTGGAGGAGACGGAAAGGATGTGGTTATATCCGGGGCTGTTTTCTGGAGCTTGGGGCTTCTTCTTCAAACCATGTTTGACACAACTTTATTGAAACGTGAGAGGTAACACAAGGCCTGTGAAGTCTAAAGCCAAAAAGCCTGTTTACCAGTTGTTTTCTCTCACTTAGAGCAGTTCAGATTTGTTCTCAGCCTTTTTTCCTCAGATTTGTTGGAGTGATGGATGCGTCCCACAATGTAATAGTTGCTCTGGAAACAGGAATTTGAAAATCTAATGTATCTCAGCTGTCTTACATATCAAACAGTGGTGTGGTATTTGCTTTCATGTGAAAAATATCAGGGGCATTGGTGTTGATGTTGGAAGCAGTTGGAGAGTCTGGGAATGAAACAAGTGGAAGCTGCAGTATTGACATAGACCAGAGCACCATTCAGAGTCCATTTGTTGCAAGCTTGGTTCTAAACACGCTCTGTATGTCACCTTTGCTTACTTGTGATTGCAGTCTTGGATGGCACCTTCCTAAACTGTCCATGTTGGCATGTTATTTTGTCTTGTAGCCGGTCTGACACTCGCTGTTTCTCCTCAAACATGTTATACAACACCAGCAGAGTGAGATACTCTGATCTGAGTCCAATGCAAAATTTCTAAAGAGAGATCAGACCATATGAAAACTGCTTTTTTTTTTTAAAAAAACTGAACATTTTTTATCATGACACCAAATGAGTTTGACTGAAAATCACATTATTTTGCTTTGAGAACTATTTTGAAACACCAGATACTTTACAAATAACAGACCAAGACTTCTTTTTAATCTAAAAACAATACTATGAGATAATCTCTAAGAACCACAACATTCTACAACTGCTCAGTTAAGGACTAAATAGTAACAAATGCTAACAACCAACTAGTAAAAGGGCCTCTGATACAAAAGGCAGTGGGTAAGCATGCCACCATCTTCCATGCAGCTTTTAAATAAACAGTTTGTCGAGCTACCAGTTCTGAGAGGTGAATGTTTATTGTGAAGCAGTTCCTGCTTTAGTGCCTCATCACAGGGGCTTGTTTAAGACTTTTAGGAGCTGACGCTACTTTAACATATCATATAAGATGTATTATACTTTGTACATACTGTGGTTAGTAGCACTTAAAATGGTATTTCAGCTGCTACAATTTGATCGATTTTTTTTTTATTTATAATACATTATATGTTTTCAGTTACGTCGTCTTTTCTGTGATAGAGTCTGAGTGAACCACCTCAGTACTGCATGTACCCTACATATGAACACACCCTTCAAACTTCCATAAATCACATGTGAAGACTGCCTAACTACTTCAACTATATCAAGTTATCACCACATGGCCGACAAAGCTTACAGCGCCTTCTTATTTCTTGGCTTACAAGTGTTGTGGCACTCGAGGTTGCAAAAGTTGAGTCACAGTAAAAATATTAGTTGTATTACCAAAGTCTAAACTTGTTCTTCCTATCTGATAAGTTCATAATAAAAAACAATATGTCTCAATACACACTGATTAAACACATCCATCACTCACTTCTAACCCAAACCCTCCTTTGATACATTGCTCAGCATATCACAGTACTGTTATTGGCATTAGACCCAATGACTCATAGAAACTAAATAAACTGATAAAGAACGCCTGCTTGCAAAGCTGACTGTAGAAATAAGAATATGCTCAATATAATTGATAATACTGCACACCCTTAACACAGGTTATTCATTCAGCAATGGAGTGTCTTCAGTCAGAGGCTTCTTCAGCTCTGCTGCAACAAAGATGTGCGTTTAGAGAGTTTTATTTGTTTATATATTCTGCAACAATATAGTTTTTATTAAAGGATTAATAAGGTGTATCCCATAATTCAAAACCAGAAAGTTTTGTAACATATTTTATTTTTCTTCTTTTGGAGTTATCTAACCATTAACCTATAAAACTCCGCTAGATTGCCAGTACCCCCAAGCACTATTGCTTATATTGTCAAGGATTTCTCAGAAAAGGTAGTGTACCTCTGTAGCGTAAATTGGGATCAGTAGCTTACCTTTTAGGTCATCTGCAGACTTTTCTCTGGCATTTATATCCCGTCTGCGAGGGTTACAATCAATCCGGAAAATGTATTGTTTATAAAGAGACTCTAGATCAGAGGTTTCTAAGTAATGGCTCATTAGCAGACTTGTGCAGAGCTTGTCAGAGAGCTGTTTAATTTGAATCAGGTGTGTTGCAGCAAGGAGACATCTAAGACCTGCAGGATAGTGGGCCTTGGTTGGGACCTCTGCTCTAGTTGGTAAATCTGCAGTGAGTGATCCACGATGACACGAGTATTTATCACATCTCTTAAAAAAAAAACAAGATCACTATCACTACTATGTTGACACATCTATTTGGACCCGAAAATTATTATGAGGCCACTTCCTGCCAGACTTTCAACCAGTTAACTTATAGCAGGGTTGTTCGACTTTAAATTTTTCCCTGTCCCAACACACCTGTTTCAAATTAAATGACACTCCTCAACAGCTTGTTGTCAAGTTCTGCCCAAACATGTTGATCTATTAATCTGATTCAGGCGTGCTGGAGCAGGAAACATCCAAAACCTGCAGGACAACAGCCCTCAAGGACCAACTATGGACACTCCTGCCTTAATGCGGATTTTATGCTCTTGCAGCGTCTGCGTAACCGCCATAGGCTCGTCGTAGCTCCGCAGAGGCTCGACTTGCACCTCTTCCAGACCTGGCGTGCACCCCTGCTACGCAGGCGGTTACACAGAGGTACAACCTTGTGATTGGTCAGTTTGGGATCACGTGTTGCCGGATATCTGGATCTTCTCGCTGAATTTGTGTAGTAACCCCTGTTTTTAAAAACAACACA
>CM047998.1:12315926-12333147 GCA_026261665.1 Melanotaenia duboulayi
CGAACTGAAGTGAACCGTCAAAAGAACTCCGACCTGGTCAGTTTACTGGCCCATACCACCCCTGCTGCCACCTTCAGGTTAGGAGGAGAAATTTGGAACCATTTGAAAATAAAATAACCAGCTTAGTTCCAAAAAAGAAAAAAGTACAATGTACAAAAAATGATAACCAAAACAAAGTGAGCTGAGATGATACCATACAGTATAGTTCTGTGTGATGGAAAAGCACCATGACGGTGCGCTACAAGGATGCAGCATTTGCACTTTCCAGAAATATTTAAAACCTTTAACAAATGTTTTACACTTCACTTCAGCTGATCTTAAATGAGCACAGAGGACTGTCTTATTTGTTCTTGTGAAGTAAATGTTGTATTTAAATACGTTTTTCTTCTGTCTAAAATTTAATCTAAAGGAAAAGTTTGTACATATATAAGAGAGTTTGCTCAAACTAATAATAATCATTTTAACATAAAGAAAATTTACTTCTCAGTAATTCTTACAAACAATTGGACTATATGTCCTTTTGCCTCTTTACACACCTATAGAAACACTTCTGGGAGTACAGGAATATTATTTTGCGTTTTTTTTACTGCTCACACCCGCTTCTTCAGATTATATCAAACTTTATTGATATAGCACTTTTCAGACAAAAGTAATTGAAAATTCTTTAAGCAAAGCAACCAGGTGCAAACATGAAGAAATTAAACAAATGAGAACAGAAATAAGAGCATGACAAGGTGCATAAAATATAAAAGCAGCTTCCCCATGCAACCAATACTAGAGGGACGAATTAGAGGATATTTAAAACAAACAAATAAAGGTGAATAATAAGGTAGAATTTGTTTGTCATTGCTTTGTTTTACCCCCACTGTTAACCCAGCATCATCTTCATTCTGACCCTTTACTTCTTGGTGTCCCTTTAATTTTTTGTTCTTTTTCTTTGTAATCTCATCTATTCAAACCTCCAGATATCTTCTCTGCTTATGTTATTGTCACTCTCGATGACATGCTACATTTCATGAGTGTTGGCGTGACCCAGCGGATTGTGTTCCCCACATTTTCTCACCCACTGATTCAATGGAGCTGAAATCTTACACCTGCAACCAGAGTTGCCTTTGTTATTTTAGATACAATAGCTTATTGTGTGTAGACCTTTTTCCACGAATGTTTGGGTGTGACATTTCTAGTACGCGTTAACCTTTTTTTTTTTTTTTGGTCTGTTTTGCTTAGTCACTTTGGTGATTTTCCTTTTGAGTCATTACTCATGTGTGTATTTGCTTCCCTAATAAATGTAAACAGCCTGAAAAACTCTACCTTCATCCTAAATGTCTCATGAACGTGAGTAGAGGAATGTGTTTGACGTCCTGTGTTTGAACAGTTGCAAAGAAACATTGCACTTTCCCAGCAGTTTCAACAAGCTCCAGGCTGTAAATTACAGTACTTTGTCCAAAGGAATCTCGGAAATTTTCATTAATTTCTTGTGGTCATATAATGAATCTTTGGTTGCGCTGCTTGCTTGCATATTTGGTTTCGGAATCATTTTTGAATATTTGGTTATTTATTGAACCAAAAGTACACAGTTTACTTTCCTACAGGTTTGATTTAGGGCTGTGGTTCATTTGCAGGGTTTTACACAGTATGAAAAAGTAAAATGAGGGCCAGAACAAGTTTCGTTATGTTGAAAGCAAGGCAACATTCACTACAAATCAGCTTTTCCATATAAACATACTGACTACAGACATCTGCAGCCAAATAACTTTGGAGGAAAATGTGGCAAATGCCTTTGAATTTCACATATACTGTATGAAGTATCCCAGACTTGCACAGATCTCAGGAATTAAACTGGTTGAATGCCAACGACTGAAATAGGTTTGTGCATGGCATTAAGCATTTTTTTTATGTTTTTGAGTTCAGGGTGCCCCAAATATTAACGTTGCCTGAACATTTGCATTATACAGTAAAGCAGCTATCATAAAGAACCATGACTTTGAATCCCTGTTTACACAGTGAATAGAGGCTGTTGAGATGCTATAAGATTAATTTTTTCAACTAAATCTTCATTGTAATTTCTAAACGTGACTACTAATAATAGCGGGATCAAAATTTCATATATATTTAATCATTCAGAGTCAGCTAGTTACTTCCTGTTTGAGTAAAGGTGTTGCATGGAACTAATGTGGATTTGTTGTTTATGTGTATGAGAATCTTCTGACTCACAGAATAATAATGTTAACACATCTGCCAACAGCTGGACCTTTAAACTATTTACTTACCTTATAAATATTTACCCACTTGAATTTGCATGTCTAGTATGGTCTGAAAAATCCAAATATAATCTGGAGCCATATGAGTATGTTAACCAGTATTTATTGTTGATTAAAACATTTTTTTGTGTCAATTTTAAAAGATGGGTTGGCTCACAATACCCACACAATGTCCACAATGGACAAATATTCTGTTTATAGTGGCATAACGCTGATAAAATCAACCTATACTGCCATTTGTGATGCTGAAAACATTTAATTGTTAAATAACCAGTTAGTTAAAAGGTATTAGATGCTAATTAAACTTGAATAAGATAGAGACTATAAAGAATATTCACAGTTATTGTTTGAACTAACCACCTTTCAAACTTTGCTGGATAGTTTTGACATACTTTAAAAGAACAAGAGAAATGAGAAAATTCAGTCTCCTCTTGCTTGCTGTGACAAAGGGCCACTGTTTCATATCATTTCAACCATACCTGTTTGATTTTATCAATGTTAGCTTCATCATTGCTCAGTGGTCAGCAGACACCAACTATCCCGGGTTTGTTTGTGTTTTGCTTTCTGTTCGAGTTCAGCTAGCATACATAAACATCTGTTAAAGCAAGACTCAGACCACTGTTACTATCTTTAGTTCTGTTTATTTAGTTAAAACCGTTTTGTTTGTTAAATTTTCATTTGAATATGTTACTCACTTACCATGTGGTCCAGGAGCAAAAGGAGGAGAAAGCACATCACTTCCTGGATTTATAGAGTTTGCCCTGATTTAATTATGTCACTGGAAGAGTTCAAGTATGGGGGAAGATTGATTATGTTTGATTTTCTATTGCCTAGTTCTGTGGGTGGTACCAGGATTAATTTATTACCAATTGTGTTGGTGTTTATTTAAGTTGACTGGGAATTAGCTGTTTTAAATTGTATGTTGAATGTATGTTAAAAGGATAGACTCACCTGTTAAGTGAAATGAGCCCAGGGAAGCCATTTTGTTGATGGAACTCAAGCTTATATAAGGCTGGCCTTTAGTCTGTGTTTGGGGGGGGGGGCATGATGATGTAGTAGGGTTCATGTTTACTTTAAGTTTGGTTTATTAGATTTCAGTTGTGTTTGTTAATTTAACTGTTAAGTTCCATGGTGTTTCTTTGCATTTTCCCACATATATTTTTCTTGAAGCATGCACCTTGATGAATAAATTCTTGCCATTTTGGAAGACCTCTGCTTACTGCCATCTTTCTTCCACTCTCGTCACACAACCTACAACAACTTTTTAGCGAAAATGTGCTCAAACGGGTGAGTCTAAGCTCTTTACCTTTGTGACCTCATAAAGGGGAAATAACCACTTCCCCCAGTAATGGATACTGCCATTGACAACCCCCCGTTAACTAAGCCTGCCCTCTAAAATCATCAAGCAGATGCCAGCAAAAGCCGGATCCTCTCCCAGAGAGGGGCATAGCTTATGAACAGTTAAAGGTTCAGACACAGCCTGTTCTCAGTAGAGCTCACTAGAGCCACATTTGGAATGGCTGAAATTATGGAACAAGGCTGAATTTTGGGTAAAACAATGTTGTTGGACCTCTGACACCCATATGAAATAGTTTAAAATATGTATAATATGGGACCTTTAAACAAATGATCAGCATAGCAACCATAGATAAGCTCTGTACTTGGTTAATTTCGAGACCATGGCTGAAAAACAAATAAAGCAGTAGTATCGTAGCTGTTATGTAAGACCCTTAAACCAAGCACACTGAGTCTTGCCTTCTAAACCCTGCAACCTTACATCTGGTCACGTTTGTCCCTGCACAGCTCCTAGCATTTACTTATTATGCAGTTTGAGATTGTGTTGCATTAATTTCTGACGACATGCACAAACTGTGCTTCAAACGAACCCAAGATAAGCGAGGCTGCCATGATAAACATACATACACATGGCCTTTAAAGTAGGTACATTTTTGGCCCAAAAAAAACAAGTCATGACTTTGAGGGATTACTTGTCTGTCAGTCAGTTTTTTTTTTGTTTGTTTGTTTTTTTTATGAAGTTGCAAAGTGTGCCTTTAATGAACTGATTTAAGCCCATAATAAAAGTTGTTTAAACTGGAAAAAAAAAATCCTAAAGTCTGAGAAACTCCAGTCTCCTTAAGCTCGCACTTCTAGATGCATGTTAAGAGAAATCAATTCATGCCATTTTGTTGTCATTTCTGCAGGAATTGTTCGTGAGATGGCCCACAAATCAGATAGCAAGCTGCAGTCCATCTCGACCACAAGACTCTCCCCACAGCACCACCTCTGGTACGCAACCTTACAGCCTCTGTACGCCTGCTCTGCCCAGCCAGGAAGCAAGAGGATGCAGCGAGAAAACAGCCAATCGCTTTGATTTTTATTTATGTAGATGCTGAAAGATGTGGTCTAAACAGTGTTGTGCGCATTTGTATGTGGTTGGGCGGTGTAGGTTAAAGGGAGTTACGGCTGCAGAAGTTCTAACACTGCACATTTCTCACACATCTTTAGTTGATTACAATCAGCTTTTTTTAGACTTCGTTTTGTAAAAATGGCCTCACTAAATTAGCTGGTAAACCACATTTTAATTGGTAACATGTGCTGCTGTGCAAATTGAAGCATGCATGTCCTCTTATGTTATCGCCACCAGTAGTTTTTTGTTTTATTTTGTTTTAAAACACCTTTTAAGTGTGTGTTTTTCTTTCTGACACAGACAACAGAAGCGTTTTGTAGGTTCTTATTGAACATAACTTTGGCTTTCCTCATGAAAGTATCATTTCAAAGAAAAAAAGACTGAAAACGTGCAGAAAGCATACCCCAAATAAGTAAACATTTCAAATATACTAGCAGGTTGTCTTTGTTTTTGAATCACTCTTGCAGAAAATGTATTTTATCACTGTAGAATAATATAAATTAGTAACAGTTTCCCTTTAACTTGCAGGAAAAATGCTTTCTTACAGTCATACTTCATACCAAGACACATCTCCATCCTAAAGTGTAGATTAGTATATGCATGCACAAACACACAATAATGCCATTTTCACATTGGGGCTTAAGCTGCTCAACACAATAATCAAAATAAAAACAAAAGCTACCTCTACATGTGTTCTGAGGCAGCTAACCACAGTTTCTGAACATATTTCCAGTGTTTGCATGTCAATTATCCCCTTACAGCAAGTGTATTGTTCCAACTAACACTGCTGCACTTGCCAACCACAACACAGTTATCTTGTCCTGATTTCAATGGAGACACTAATCATATGTTTCTTTTTGTCAGGCCTCTAGTGTGTGAAGACATCCAGGCAGATGTGGAGGACGGACAGCTGCAGTTCTTCTACATTCTGGCTTTTGTCTTGCAAGGTGACTAATCTGCGTCTCCTCAAACCTAACCGAGACTCGGGAAGTAAATCTTTGTCAAATATGTTATCAGAAAAGAAATCAGTTTGTACCGGCATGCTTTTTGTTTGTGTTTTGTTTTTGTTTTTTTCCACATTTACGACATGTTCACTTGTTTCAAGAAAGATAAGATTTCAAGACTTGACTTGTCATGTGCAGTTAGTGACATGCTAAGTTTGACTGGAGGCAATCCTTGTTTTCCTGAATCAGAAACATGAAGTTAAAGATCAGATGCTGTTTCTCAATCCTTACCCCAGCGATCAGCGGCTCCTCTAAGCAACTTCATCGCCCTTTTAAAATTAAAATAAGTGATGCCCAAAAGGCAAGAGAAGGATGAAGAAGACATGACAGTTTGAGAGACAGAGTGTAGTTCAAGTTGAGGTTTGTAAGACCAAGAAACAGTCTGAGACAACTGGTTTAAACCCTTATCAGGCGGGGTCCTTTTGGCAAAAACACCTGTAATATGACCTCTCCTAATTAGAAT
The DNA here is from genome assembly GCA_026261665.1 of Melanotaenia duboulayi. Lineage (NCBI taxonomy): Eukaryota > Metazoa > Chordata > Actinopteri > Atheriniformes > Melanotaeniidae > Melanotaenia > Melanotaenia duboulayi. Next base: position 12,322,062 of record CM047998.1, read on the forward strand.
TACTGCTGTTATTGAACCCTCTGGATTGTAAGTGCAGGCTTGGGCTCTTTGTAAAGGTAACACTCTCTAGTTTAACCCAAAGCAATCAGAATCACTAAGTATTACTGATAAAAAAGTTATACACTTTAGAACACAGAAAAAAAAATTCCCTGGACCTGTACGGACAGAATGAGACCAATCTTGATGGGAAAGATTGATGTATGACCTATAGAGAGCCCTCAAAGGTAAGGAAAGTCAACATTTAAACTTTCTGCTTTTCTGTAAAAAAAAGGTTTTAGCGTTAGCACTGTGGTTGTTGCCTGTCAAAATGGTTTATATCACCAGAAAGACGAGACTTTGAGCTTTCATTTGATGTGTATATTGTGGGCTTTCATGACGGAGGGGCTTGCACACATGGCTGCAATGTTGTTGATTAGTAGTCATGTACCGGGTTTGGTACGTCTGCATCGTAAGAGGTTAAGGATTCTTGGAAGGGAAAAGTATAAGACCTGGCGGTAAACAGAAACAGCGGTGGTGAATGACAGTGACTACTTTTAAGATTACTATAAAAGCTAATCAAAACCTCTGAGAACACAAGACCTTCTGGAAGACTGACTCTCGGCTGGTTGTTGTACTGTTACTACTGTCAAGTTACAAAGAAATGTTAGCGGTTAGCTTCCTGCATCTTCACTGTCATGCATTAGAAGTTTGCAAATGAACATTTAAACAAAGCTGATGCGTTTTGAAGGTTCGTTTTATGGACTGAGTAAGTCTGTTGCAGTCATAGGCTGCAACTGGAAAAGATTAAATTATATATAAAGACCACCTGTACGGTTATTAGGCACGGTGGTGGGTTGATCATACTTTGGGCTTGTGTTGCAGCCAGTGGCACATGTAGCATTTTAGTAGAAGCTCAAAGAAACAAGGATGGACTGGAAGTAATTTGCTAAGTTGAGGAAAAATAATGATTTTGCAAAACAGGAAGGATTTAGTTTAAAACATTAGGAAAACAAAATAAAAAATGAAAATATTTTAGAAACTGAGATTCTCACTAAATAGGTTTACAAATTATTCAGGTCCCCACACGTTTGCCTTTTCCCCTCTTGTTAATAGTAAACTAAAAAACAGAGAAATATCTATACACCCTGAGCTGTATATTGTAACAGATATTTTATCCAAACTTTTCAATGTCTTCATCCTGGTGTAGTTTGTGCTAATTCCACAAATAATGTAATTCACAGAAAGAAGAAAAAGGTCAAACTAGCTAGATTTGAAGCACTGATAGTAGCCAACAGAAAGTAAACAAAAACAGCCCAGTAAAGCTCTCAGTATGACCGCTGCATATCTAGATTTACTTAAAGTGGGAGGATAAAGTGCTTTAAGGTTAAGAAGAAAGTGATACAAGATTTTATTTCCCTTAAGATAAAAGCAGATTAGAAGACATGAAAAGCTTAATATAAAGAAAAAACAGAGGAGGGGGTTTGTGGGATGCAGCTGATGTGAGGCTCCTGTCAACACCTTTGCCATGAAATGAGGCAGAAATACACTGTTTAGACTCAGTGGGCTGACAGATGACTGTATTTGCATGCGTGTGGTTAGGACCTAATGTATTGCTGCTGCAGGATGCACGTCTGACTGTGCTACAGTAGAAACACTTCAAGCCGAGGTTGCTGCAGGCTACACAGCTGTGCCTGTCCGTGGAATTTCAACTGGCTCAGTTTCAACACGTCTAGATCGGCCTTTTTCCTCAACTTGTTACTATTTCTGACATGTAAGCTTGCAGATGAAAGTCACTTTGCAAAGCGTCTTTTACCCATAATGTTGCCTTTAGCACTAGATCAGAGGTTAAAGTATCTAAAAGTTAAAAAATCAACGTGAGCCATTGGCTTGTAAACGTTGACTTGTTGGGTTTCATTGTATGATGCTGTAGACCTTGCAACATCAGTACAGTACCCTGAGATGTCTTCAAACCATGTGGAGCTAAGGGATAGTTTCATGTCAACTCAGCCAGGTGTATGCACCTCAAATTATTTACAGGTTTTGGTGTTTTAACTGAAGATGTATCAGTTTGATGAAGACAACCCAAAATCTTAAGGCAAAGGGAGACTTACCTTCAAACATGGTCATTTTATTTCTCTACTGTTGATGTTTTTGGTCTATGTTGTAGTGTTTTAATAGATATAAATGTTTTTTTTTTATGATTTGTTGTTTTATTGTTCAGCACTTTGGTCAACAGTGTTAAATGTTCTATAAATAAATTGGACTGGATTCATTTAAAAATGTTCCCTAAATTACTGCTAACATTTTCTATTTTTTAGACAGTTTTTGCAGATCGGTCAACCTCTGCCCATCTTTATCAGAGGCTCTGCCTCTCTGAAATGCTCCTTTTATACCCAATTCTCTTACTGATCTGTTCCCAGTTAACCTGGTTAGTTGTCAAATGCTCCTACAGCTGGTTGCTAAAATTTTAAAATGTCTCAGTTTCAGCTTCTGATGTGTTTTGTATCTCCTATTAAATATGTCCTTGTATGATTTTCATTTCTTATTTATATTTCACCCAGTGTCCCAACTCTTTTGGAATTGGGGTTGTAGTAAACATCACTATAAAACTTAGACCTAGTTTGCTTAATATGGTAAAGTATAACAAAATAAACTTGACACTTAGTTTTCATGAGGACAAAAGATGTGATTGTGGTGCCACATATTGTTGTGTAAGGTCCTAATACCAAACTAGTAATCAGCCATTTGGAAGATCTGCCGCATCTTTTTCTATGTTTAACACACCGTTTACACTGTTGGACCCTGTCTATTTGTTTTGGGCCGATTCAACACAACAAGGTGCATTTATAAGAGCCCTAAAATCTCATATAGAAATAAAATATATATTTTTTTGAGTTGGGAAATGTTTACAAGTAGGCTAAAACAGTTTTATATTTGTCTTTCAGAGGACATGTGGACACCTCTGACAGTTCTAGCAACCCGTGAGACCCTTTACCTGCTCAAAGAGGATCACCAGTGGAGGAAAACCAGTTCACCAGCAACTGAAAACGACCCGAACAGTGGCAGCAGCGCTGTCTTGGAAACTTTGGCGATTAGCTGCGTGAGCTCGGTTCTAGTGTGGCCGTCAGACCAGTGCAGGATTGATTTTAAACTTTACGATGAGGTTAGTATTTCCTCGGTTGTCCTCGCCTCTTCAACTCCTGCAGACAAAACATTCAGCTCCAGCTGCCACTCACAGTTATATTTTTCCACTTCAGAACGAGAGAGAGGGAGGTTGTCTGAGGTCACTGCAGCATCCTCATTTTGATTAACTTAGAAAAACACAAGTGTAATTTAAGGAAATTCATGCTGCAGCTTCGTTATTTAATCTGTAAAGTGTCGCCAAGTTAACAACTTTCATTTTGATTTCTCGTTTGTTTTTGTGTGTTTTTCTCAGACTGTGAAACAGGAGAAGACGTGGTGTGTGCGCTCGGAGAGCGCTGAGCTCCTTCAGGGTCTGCTGGCCTGGGTCAGGGCACAGTGGGAGGCCATGTTCGGAGTGAAACTGCACACAAGCCTGCAAGACAAAGCTGCATAATGGAGGAAGGCACAAAAAAAAACTAAAAAAAAAAGAAGTTGTAGACTGTGTGTGTGTGTGTTTTGAAAAGTCTCCGTCGGTGCTGGGAAAAAGTTTAGTGAGCATGAGCGAATGTGTCTTTATTTTCTCTCTACAGTCTGCACTCAGTCTGGTCCCATTACGCTTGTTGCTTTAAGCCAAGAGCTTGGAAATGATTGCACTCATTCATGTGGCACACAAGCCTATAAAAGCTCTGGTTGCATAATTTCTCCCCCAGAAAAACCATCCCACTGAACTTTTTCTACAACTGAAACGGAATGTGCCTTGTTGTTTTTTTTTGCAGATGCCATGTTCTCCTATTGAAACCTTAACGTGTATCATGTTCTCAAATCACCTAGACCAAATCTGGAATTAAGGGCATGAAGTTTGGTGGGGATAAAATGGTACAAAGATTTGTTGAGAAGTAATGCAATGGGCCTAAAATATGTCCAACCCCGCTTGTAAAGCTAATCAAGCTCCTTTGCTGTCTGAGTGAACAGAGAGTTTAGGCATCACACGCTTCACACGAGGCTCGGTGGGGGGGGTGTACCTCTAAATGCCCCAGACGCCCTTGTGCAGGGATACCTCAACTCAAACATATTGCCCCTAATTTGAGTCTTGTTACAGATTAGTTTAACTTATCACATATAAACAGAAGCTGTTCTTATCTTTTGTTAGTTTCCTACGTGATTTTTCTTTTTTTAATTTTCAGAGCGAATCAGGCCACGATCAGGACTCTTTAAGGCTGATTGTTGAGGTAATACACCAGTTTTAAAGCTAATAAGGAACTATTACAGCTGTGTGAATTATACATGCCACTGCGATATGAAACTGGACATACCACCAGGCACAGAGGCGGTCAAAACCATAATGAAACCTTCATTGTTAATTTAGCTTAACTCTTCACTTCATTTGTGTCTTCGTCCTTGTTTTTCAATCAGGAAATTGTGCAGAATGCTTTCATTTATTTTTATAAAAATGTATCATGTACATGTGTGAATATAAAAGTTGCGTGTTTACTTGTATGGTTTGGTTTATTGAAAACCTCACATTTTACTTCTCTGCAGGCTTTGCGTGTCCTTGAACATTTGTTGTTGTTCCTGTTGCAAATTTACTTGAACAGTTTCAATGAAATATGTCTGGGCCTTTGGAGCAAAACAGGCACATCTAATTTCCTGGTAACGCCACTGATGCCTTCATGATGGAGATCTGAACGGCAAGATGTAGTTTTATATTACGGTTTTGCACACTATTTTTTTGTTACTTTTTCATGTGTTATCATGTTCTCTTTATAGTTTGATGAAGTGAGTAATTCCTGAGAGGAATAACTGTCAGGTGTGAGTAATTCCTGAGAGGATTTACTCACATCTGACAGGTGATTTGTGTAAGCATCTCGTGACGTTGATGCTACAGTGCGGTCAGTCCTCTGCTTTGAAGACAGAGTTGTTCAAACTTGTCTTTGCAAGTCAAAACAGCACCAATCTAGTTGAACTCGCTGCAACTCAAATAACAGTACCTCCCTTATTTTTATTTTTTTGTTTTTGGTTCTTGTTTAAAAGCAGAGCCTTTGAAGGACACTAATAAGTACCAGAGGTTTTCTTTTTCCTTCTTCTTTTTGGCCACTTGACACCAAACTGCTAAGCTTAGTCCGAGTCCAGGCTCAGCTGTGTGAAAGGTATGTTAGCCATCTCCAAAGTGTAAATATTTTTTTGTCCATTAGTGCTGTACATGTGCTGTGCACATGCTTGCTGAAGACCTGGATCACCTTCAATTGCATTCACGTGGCTGAGCACCACTGCCCCCCCACAACCCGTGAACAGCAGCATGTTTCCACACAAATGACTATTGACCACTCACCCGCATCTCCAGGCAGCCTGGTTTTAATGTCATTCATTAAGTCTGACACATGCAATTAGCAGCACATACTGTGGCTGGTTTTATCTCTTGCCTCTGCAGCAGAAAGGTGAGAGGTGACACACAGGTGCAGGACATTACCCGTGATGCTGTCATGCTCAAAGTAGCTGCATGTTTCCTGTTCTAGAGGTTTGATTATAAGCAAAGGTTGACACATGGCACAAATTTAAAAGAACTGGGCAAATTAATGTAAAAAAAAATCACTGCAGCTGCACATAAGTTCACGATAAATATAAAATAAGCTCAGATTGGATTAATAAGGGCTTTAAATAAACATATTGCATACAAGTTTTTTTTTTTTTATGCATAACCCTGAAAAGTTGCCTTTTCTGAGAGGAGAACAAACACAAGAAGGCTTGTGTGGGTAAGGATGGGCAGGATTAAAACGGGGTCAAAAATTATTTTTTTCTTGCTGCAAGAGGAAAAAAATGCTTAAATGGAAGCAAAAAATGGAGGCACAAAAAACTGAGTTAATGGTGAAGCATACTGTACATCATTAATGCTGCTTTATCGCTGTGATATGGCACCTGGCACCATTTTCCTCACCCTCACATGCCCAAACTAAGCCATGCATTTCACATTTTTACTGTCTTTCTCCATGTGGTAAGTGTTTCTATTGTATTTTCTGCATTTTTATGGCTCGTGATGATCTAAATACTGTTTCTAAGCCTCCGTCATCTTCCCAAGAATAAACAGCTTGTGGGGAAATACTGAACCTTTTAGTTTTTTGGCTGATACTTGGTTGAAACTTAGCCCTGAAAAAATCCGTGAGTCATAATGACTGCATGCTATGAATTTATGTCGCAAACTTTTATGTTTTGGGAGGAAATAAGCAATCTAGCCTGACACTAAAAAATTACCAAAACACGTGTGCTAGCAGTAAGTAGAGGCGAGGGCCTACATAAGTGGGGAAAAAATCAATGTCTGTGAGTCCTGCCCTTAATCAAGCACTTAATATTTTCTCTGCAGGCCTGTAGGAAGGAATTTTGAGCTGTCAGAAACCTGCCCCACCCCGACATGATGCCAGCACCATTTTGCATTCCTCACAGCTCTAATTGCCACAAGTTTTTATCCTTAAAATGTGTTTATTTGGTCATATTTAACATGCTTAGGTGCAGGTGAATGAGTTCATGCCTCACTCAAGACCATATCAAAGAAGTGGAGGAAAGCAGGGAGGATAGCTTGTATGAGAGGAAGCTGGGAGGCAGCCATGGCCGCTTGGCCCTGAACAGACATCTGGCCTGACTTGACTTCACGCTGCCTCCTCCAAACATTTCAGGTTCTTTGGTAATTCAGGAGCATCACAGCTGCAGTGTGCATGACAAGAAATCTGTTGTTTTGCTGAATGCCAGAGTCAACCAAATTCTTGGATGCTTGGCCTCCTTGCATAAAAGCTGCAGTCACGAAGTTCTCCGTTAGACTTGCGCTTCTAAACTGTGGTCCTGGGGATAATGTTGGGTCCTCAGCAGAAAGACCGTTGATTAGATTAGGCTATATTGTTGCTGTTTATGGTGCACTTTTCCCCATAAAGAAAACAAGAATATAAACAGATTCTCAGATTCTTGTTAAATGAATCCTCTGAAATTGTGTTTTTTTTTTTTTTTTTTTTTTTTTTTTGTATATTTTTGCCGTATATTTTTTGGCTTCAATGGAAATTCCACAAATTTAACACATTGAAATTAGTTTAAGTGACATAGAACACTTTGTAAACTTAAATTAGATGAGAAAATAGTAGATTTTAGACTACAAAGCCTGTGTAAAGCATGAGAATGGAAGGCTGCTGGTAAAATATTATTTATGTTGTTGTCTCAGCCTGTACTAAACCGCCCTTGACCGTTACGTTTTCAAATGTCTTGCAAGCCTTCCAAAGCAAAACTGGAAAAAGAAGTAAAATACTGGTATACCCCCTTAAAAATGCACATAATAAACACACATATTATAGCTATACAAATGCAATTAACTGAGGGCTTATGATGTTCAGTCTTTGATTCAACTCAATGTGGAGGCAATGTTTTTGAATATTTGATTTAAGCCGTTAATGCTGCAGAGCAGACTAAATATTCAGCACAGCTCTTACTTGGTTTGATGCTTTTTAAGAAAGCAAGAAACACAAGTGCCTCCACAGTTTCTATAAAGTTGAATAATAAATCCAAAAGTGAAGATTACAACCTTCATAAAAGTTGGATTTATTGCAGGAATGTTGCAGCTTGTGGACCTACTATGATGGCAATTAACTGCATATATTTGGAGGGTTTTTTTCTTTTTTATGACAGAGTGGGAACAGTCACTTTTTTCTGTCTATTGTTTTACGTGTGGATTATTGAATGTTCCTACAGGAGCCAGGGACCCTAAAGCTTCACCTGCAAAATAGCAAAATGGTGTTCAGCAAGTATGAAGAGCAATAAAACCACAAAGTGGGGCAAAGGAATGCCAGAAAAACAGAATAGAGTTAATACAAATTCCTGATAAAAATTTAGGCAAAACAACCCATTTAAAGAGATACACACCAGAAAATGAATGCAATACCCTACAAAGAAAAGAAAAGCTGAACACATGAAATAAACAACAAAAAACACAAATAAGCAGAAGTACACAAAATATTCATTAAAAAACAGCAACAAAGACAAATAAATGATACGAGACATAAAACTATAAAAAAGACAACTAAACCAATTAAATGGCAACAAAGGGACATTAAACAGCAAAAGAAACATGGAATTTAAACAAAAGAGAAGATAAAACAGTAAGAAAAAGATGGCAAATCTCACCAAAGTGACAAAAATTATCATAAAAACTAAAGCTACAACAGCTGTGCAGCCTCCAGTTTGTGGAACATCTAATCTTTTTTAATTGTTCAGGTGACAAAATCAGATAAACAGTTAATATAAGATCATTAGCATCACAGCTGCAGTGTGCCACAACTTTTTTATCCTTCAAATTAGTTTATTTTGTCATATTTAATATATATATTGCCATATTTAGCAGATAGTCCATAACTGAGGGGTTGTATCTGTATATCATTGATGATAATCTGCAGTTTATGGAGCTGATAGGAGTCTGTACACGTGTTTGTCCAGGGACAAGTTGCCTTTTAATCCATGCATTACAGAGATTTCCCTGCACATTTAATTCCTTAAGATACTCCTATCATGTAAACTGTTACCATTTATAGGTATAATTTAAATACTAACTGTAGGCTACGTGTGTTTAAAATTGAAAAGGCTATATTAATAGCACAATTAGCCATGTTTCTTTTATTCGAGGTGATAGCTAAGAGCCAAGCCATTATGAATTAAAAATTATGCAGAATAATAACTTGCAGTAAAGTGGATTTATTTTGTTTCGTGGTGTTTTAGTCACTGAAATTTTGACCTCGTTACGACCACATGACACTTGTCTCATCGTGATATTTTTAAACATATAATGGGATTCTCATAGTCCTTTGTCGTGAGGGTAGAACGGTAGTCAGCGTCGTGGATCTCAGGTTTCATATGAGGGGCCTCCTCTACTTGAATGGGGCCGAGTTACGTGGAGGAGGTGCGGGAGACTGAGGAGGAGGAGGAGAGCAGGAGCCTACGAGGGGGGGAAAAAATCTCTCTTTTGTCTTCATATTCAGGACCCTGACAAATGGGGTCAACACGGGCTGAATGGGTTCATACTGACGGCTGCCTCGGACGCGGACGCCAATGAGAGCGCGCGCTAATTAGAAAAACCTGGTGAAGCAATTAAGCGCAAAGAGAGAAGTCGCGCGGATTGGAGCGCAGACGGTGAGTGTTTTGGCATCACCAAAGAAGGTTTGTTCAGCCTCTTTAGCTTCTTTCTACGTCCGAGTGAAAACTTATTTAGAAGTTTGTACACTCGAGCAAAAGTTGAGTTTACAAACAGGCTTTAGTGCAAATACGCCGAGTGGTTCCGCGTGACGAGTTTTGAAACTGCGCGTGCCGGAGAGCGGTGAGTCCTCCTAGTTTTTCGACTTTTTTAAGCCCAAGTGAAAACTGTAGACTAATATAATTGTTTTAACTGTATGCTTAAGCGTAATGCTGGGTGTTTTGGAGGTTTATTAATTGAAAATCTTTTTAAAAAAGTTAAATCAATCTAGTGCATCTAATTTAACGCACACCCCCAGACTACACACTGTTTTCTTCCCTCTTTTCCTGAGTAATTTGTTTTAATACTCGTTTTAATCTAACTAATCGTGTCTGACTTCCTTCAAATGATGGCTTCATCTTCTAAGTCACTGGATTTTTGTTTCCCCACTAAAACTTGGCTGCACTTTTTTTTTCCTCCAGGAATGCCACAATTTCCAAAACATTTCAGTCTGACTCAGCAAAGCGTGTTCACAGCCTTCAACGGTCCTGCTCAGGATCCTTTTAAACTTCCTTTCAGCTGGTTATGATGCCTTTTTCTACACAGAAGCCTGATACAGCCCCTCTTTAGGATGTGTTTGTGCCAAGTCAAAGGAAACCTCATAGCAGACGCCACAGAAAAGTCATGATGGACAATTGTAGATTCTTGTCTAGCTGCTTAGACTACACAGGGATTTCAAGTGCCCTCTGCCTGCTCTGTGAACCCTAAAATCCAAGCTTTCTGGTTTTGGTTAGGCAGGAATGTTAACTCGCCTTGTGCTTTGTCCAGCTTCTCTGTCTAAAACTCTCGAACCCCCCCTTTTCATCTTCTCCTGGAGCTGAGTGACTCCTGAAGCAGAAAAGCCGTTAAATCAGAGCTGAGTTTACCCTTATACCAGCAAATAAGCTACCGTGTAAACGTTTGGTCTGCCTGGATGTTACAGAAATGTTTGCATATACATGAATGAGGAGCCAATTTGGCTTAATTGTATTGACATTGTCAAGGGGTGAGATGTTTGCTTTTCCTAGGTGCTCCAAAGTAGAGAGGATGGCTTTTAATAGTGTTTTAGAAAGGATGCTTCCTCATCAACCTTTCAAGCAGGAGTTAAACTAAGTCTGTGTACCCAGCAAAGCTAAACTTTTCAGGTGGCAAAAATGCAGTTGGTTTCAATGAAGTCAGTGCAAAATTAAAATCCACTAGGACATCATATTCAGCAAATTTGTCAGTATGGAGTCTTCACAATTGTACTGCTGTTAGATGTCATTAGTGGTCAGAGTGCTTTTGGATTCATCATTCTTAAATTTCTCCAAAGATGCTTTTGGTTAGTGTTCATTATTTAGCATAGCAGGTCATGTCCTTAAAAAATGGTTGTGGCTGAAAAGAGCTGAAACTCCTTTTCTTTCTTTTTTGAGGGTCCGAGTTGGTGGTGCTCCAGACTGCTCCTTTAAAATTCAATCTGTTAATGTCAGAAGGGCCTTTAAATTTTAGTACTGACTTACTAGCTGTGAGAAAGCAACCACAGATGGTTGAATCAAGCCAATTAAGACTAAGTACTTTGCCCATTTATGAGGCATCATTCATATGGATGTGGTGTTTAACAGTTCCACGTATGTGGCATGACTCTTATGTGGGTGTTGTAATTGTAGGGTAAAACAGATGTCACCTTGCAGTTGTACTTGTTTGTTTTTCTGACGTCTCTTTCAGGGTCACAAAGTGTTCTGTTGTCCAAACATTTTGGACATTTCCCACAAG
>CM047998.1:12333224-12358798 GCA_026261665.1 Melanotaenia duboulayi
TTTTTTTAAGGTAATATGATGCACCTGTATTAAATGAATCTTACAATTTTAACTATTTGTTAGCTTTACGGTTACTGACATGTTTCAGTGCCCAGAGTTTCCACTGTCTGGATGTTTTTTGTTGTTGTAGTGTGGCCGTGCGTCATAAAGTCGTGAATTTTCATGGATTATTTTTCCAGTGGGCACGTCAGGCTCAGGCAAGTCAGTTGTCTCCACCTTCCAGTGTCTGGAGGTGGAAGTTTAGAGAAAAGGTTTGGCAAAGGAATGCATGATTAACCTGGTGAGGGCCTGAATATATTGTACCAATGTGCGTTGACAAGCCTGTAGATGCTTGTAATGGCTAACGCCTGTCTCCATTGAAATGAGTCATGAGAAATGCTGCATATTTTCTTTTTTCCAGAAGTAGAAATGCAGTGTGGTAAGGGTTATGGAGCCTTAAAGCTACTGTTCTCCATTTGTGCTCATGTTTATATTCTACTATGAAAAAGGAAAAAAAAATTAAGAAATTGATATCAAAGTAGCTCAAAATAAATTTTGACTGGATTTTCACCATTCAGTTTAAGATCTTGCGCTACCTTATCTGCCACAAGTCTGAGTTTGAATTGAGTTAAAGTACTTTGAAGTACAAAAGGACTGTTTCTGTTCTTATTGAAGCTAAGTTACTGGGATCATTTCTGGCTGAGAGAGGAGAAATCCATTTCTAAATCAGCATGATTCCTGCAGTCTACAGCCACAGCAGGTCCCGGGGCAGCTAGCTGCAGCTTGCCAACCGGCGCTTTGACTTTGATCAAGCAGCTTAAGCTTAGCATACCAAGGAATTGTAATAATGGAGCTTTACCAACGTGCTACCACAGCTTGTGCAGGCTGACCAGCAGGACTAAGTTTAAATATACCTGCATGTCTGAGGAACTTATTTGATTAAGACCAAGTTTGTTTGNGAGGAACTTATTTGATTAAGACCAAGTTTTTATTTTTTTTTTTTTTAAAGGGGGGGAAAAAGCCCTGTGATTGAGACTTGGAACGGTTGAATGCTGTATTTGCACATGCATTTTTTTTTAAATGATTGTCCGGATGTGTAAACATGGTAGTTTGGTTTCTGGAGACTTTATTAGGCTAATTAGGAGTACTTGGATAATGAACAGGCTTATAAATTTCACTGACTAAAAGTTGGGAACAAATGGGAATTTTAATTGTATGCAGATTCTTTTTCCAATTAATCATGTAGGCTATAAAATGTTACAAAATGGGAGAAAAGCATTCATTACTTTCCCAGAACCCGTGGTTTGCAAATGTCCAACTAATCTACAACAAGACAATAAAAAAAAAAAAAATCTAATATTCAGCTCATCGTAAAACAAGGAAAGAAAACGCCAGCCAGGATGAAACTGTGCGGCAAGAAATATTTCTTTCTGAAGTAAAATGGAAATGTCATAATGAACCCATTAAGAATTAAGATGTTTTTTTTAAAAAGCATTCAGTGACTAGCTTGTGTGAAAACACCCTCTTAAAAACTTGACACTGTTTGATGAAAAGGATTTTATTTTTCTGTGAAGAAACAAATATTAAACCCAGTTGAGACATGCAAGAGAACTACACCTGCATGCATTTTCCATCAGGTGGATTTAAGTTATTGCAGATCAAATAATCAGTTTGTCTGTTGATGCTGTGGTGCTGTTGATCTGATCCTGAAAGCCTATTATGCATTATTACTTACTGAATAAGGGGGATAATCTCCATACAAGAAGTCATTGCCTCCTTTTTAATTTTTCAGGCCCGATTTAGCGCTCCAATCACCTCGGCACCATGAGTTGGAGCTTCCTAACCCGTCTGCTGGATGAGATTTCCAACCACTCCACCTTTGTGGGGAAGATCTGGCTTACGGTGCTTATTATCTTCCGCATTGTACTGACAGCTGTCGGTGGGGAAACCATCTACTATGATGAGCAGAGTAAATTTGTCTGCAACACGCAGCAGCCTGGATGTGAGAACGTGTGCTATGATGCATTTGCACCGCTCTCTCATGTCAGATTCTGGATCTTTCAGGTGAGCTGCAAAAAAAAAAAAAAAGTGTTTGCAAAGTTCTTATTCATCAAATGTCTGATTTCTTTTAATCCAGGTGATCATGATCACCACGCCCACCATTATGTACCTGGGCTTTGCCATGCACAAGATCGCCCGAATGGGCGACAGTGAGTACCGGCCTGTTCGGAACCGGAAGAAAAGAATACCCATTGTCAGCCGTGGGGCGGTGCGGGACTACGAAGAGGCTGAGGACAATGGAGAAGAAGACCCAATGATCACTGAGGAAATTGAACCTGAGAAGCAAGACAAAGCAGAAAAAAGTAAGGCTGTATTTTAATCAGAAAAAGTTTTTATCCTTCTCAATATCAAGATATGTTTTAATTGTGTTATTGCATTGTCAAGGTGCAGAGAAAAAGCATGACGGTCGCCGGCGAATCCTCCGTGATGGCCTGATGAAAGTCTACGTGTGCCAGCTGCTGTGGCGCTCAGCCTTTGAGGTTTCATTTCTCTTTGGACAATATGTGCTCTATGGCTTTGAGGTGATCCCCTCCTATATCTGCACACGGTCACCATGCCCACACACGGTGGATTGCTTTGTGTCCCGCCCCACAGAGAAAACCATCTTCTTGCTGGTTATGTATGTTGTGTCTTTCCTCTGCCTGCTCCTCACCATCCTGGAAATCATCCATTTGGGGGTTGGTGGCATCCGTGACACCTTTCGTCGACGGGCCACCCTCAACCCGCGTGCACCCCGTCCACCATCTTCACGCTCCATGCCCACAGCTCCACCAGGATACCATTCCACTATGAAGAAGGAGAAACTGAAAGAGCTGAGGGACTTGCCAATGGGGGACTCTGGGCGAGAGAGTTTTGGGGATGAGGGCCCCTCGTCCAGGGAGCTGGAGAGGTTGAGGAGGCACCTGAAGATGGCGCAGCAGCACCTGGACCTTGCATACCAGGCAGATGAAGGAAGCCCTTCACGCAGCAGCAGCCCGGAGGTCAACACAGCTGCACAGACAGCTGCTGAACAGAACCGCCTTAACTTTGCCCAGGAGAAGCAGGGGGAGGCAAGCGAGAAAGGTAATAACGCTGACACATGGGGTGTTCAACCTTTGTTGGATGGCAACTAAATTTCAAGTCTAACCTTGAATAATTAAATGAACACTTTATATATTTAAAAAAAATGTTCAGTTAAACAGCTCAGGTCTTTGTTTTAAGTGATTAAATAGCAGCTACCCATAAAGCCTGAAGCAGATATCCATACTTTGTTTTTCAACTGTTTATACAACTTAGCAACTTGAGCTAAGCTCTTGAAATCTGTGCAATCAACACTAAACTAAGATATTGAAGTATCAAATCAAACTTAAGACGCTGAAAGAATAGTTGATCTGCTTGATAAATTGGTGCAATGAAACTTTCCATTCAGGACATGTCTTGATTTAACTCAGTTCATTTATCAAAACGTCTTAGTCAGAGAAGGGTGTTTTTTTTATTTTTTTTTTTTTTTATAAATACCACAGTATTAGCTAAGCATCCACCCTGAGTATTGTTTTGTCCCTACTCCTAGGAATACATGCCTGAGCGTGCTTCCTGCCTCAAACGTCTGTCCTTCCATTCCTTCTGGCCTTAAACACATGAGGGGACGCACATATGGGAATGCAGTCAGACCACTGAGGGAGACCAGTCTGTGTGTGGATGAAAGATTTGTGCCTGTCAGTATTAGTGGTTAGTGGAAAAACAAAGAAATGCTGACCAGCCTGTGTTGTGACAAATGGTTAATCTTCATGAATCTAAACTTGAAAGCCTGTCACATCTGGAGTTTCTGCTTGCTTGTTTCTGCTTTATCCAAACCTTGACTGTGCCTTTGGCTTAAAGCTCGTCTACTCTGTTCTTTCCCTTGCTTTTTTTTTTTTTTGTGGCCATGCAGTTATCCATGTCTATGAAAGACCATGTAAGAATTATTGTAAGCTTTAAACTCCTGGCTGAGTCCACTTTTTGTTTTCTCTACAAATGAGAGGCTCTGTTTTATAAAATTGTCACTTAATGTTAATGTCTTTTATTGAGGCTTGTTTGGCCTCCGAACCATAAACATCACAGCCTTAGGTTATGTTAATTTTTGGAGCAAATGCATTTTTTTTCCCTGCAAGAGTGGCTCTACCTGTGCAGAATGAGTCATGTTTAATTTAAATGAATTTGAATAAGTTCATTTCAGAAATGTTTGAAAGGATATTTGAAACTTGTATATTGGCCAAAATACCAAAAATATTTACCTGGGTAATGCTTGAATTCTTAACAGGAAATGTTTTGAGGATTTCCCAATACTCATTTCCGTATAACTGCTTCATTTACAATACCCTGTCCCAAACCCGTCCACCCAACCCCACCCACCCCCAGAAAATCGCAAGATGTGACTGATCTGGGGAAAAGCAACATACATTCCACCTGTTTTATATTACAACTTAAGAAGGCTGTTTACACATCCTTTATTTTAAATTATGCACCATAGTAATTATGTTACATTGCAATAAATTCAGCTTTTTGTAAAGCAGCTGGTAATCTGTCTCCTGGTCCACTTTACACATTCTTGTCTTTTTGATNGTAATCTGTCTCCTGGTCCACTTTACACAATCCATTACCATTCTTGTCTTTTTGAATCTCTTGGTTTGACGTTCTCCATCCTTGATGTACTTTTGCTTTATTTTTGTGCTAAAATGTTGAGCTGTAGTTCATGCTGGAGAAAGAACATGAAAGGATGAATGTTGTCTGGATTAAATGCTGGTGCCATGCAAACATGTCTTCCATTTTTCCTGACTGTCATCAGTAGCTTTCTTTTTTAGTAATAACTTTTCATTTCCTGACAGCAGTTTTATCTGTGGCTGCAGGGCTGCCAACGAGCTATTTGGTTCTGTATCAACTCACTTCCAGTTTTACAATTTACTGCAAGCAAGGTACGACATTCCATTCTGAATATGGTACTCTAATGGTTTATACATTGCTGTTCCTACTTCGTTTTGTAGTTTTTGTAACTTTAGAGATTATATTGTCAGAGTAAATAAATATATTTGAATGAAATGGTCTCGATTCTGTTTTTTGTATTGGATCATTTACCGTCTAGCAACATTGCATTTATTGGAACAATTACTTGAACACTTGTAGAGAAATGAGGTGAAATATAAATTATACCAACAGTGCCCTCTAAAGAGCATGTTTAAGAAAAGCAAAATGGAGGTGAAACAGATTTTTATTTAGACCACAGCTAAATTAAACCTACAATTTAAGATGTAAAACATGACAAAAGTCATGAATTTTCTGTTTAGTATTTTTTAGTAACAATGGTTCTAAAGCTTATACTTTATCTTCTCTACCAATGCCAAACAGCATATTCTGCTATTGACTCTCTTTTTGGCATCATATTGGACCAGATGTCTGAAAACCAAAACATTCAGAAAATTTAGCAATTTATTCATTTAAAAAAAAAAAAGGGGGGGGGGGGGCCTCATCAGAATACACAGCCTGGAACCACCACCTCATGCTGGGCACCACAAATTCCCTTTCTTTTGTTGCCAAGTGTAGTCTGAAAGGATTCATTATCTCACTCACAATGACCTAGAGCCTTTAAAACTGAAAATGTCTGATAAATTACCAGGTGAATGATTCAATTATTTTAGCACAAACAAAAGAAATTTAATTTATTATTAAACTTCTGTAGTAATTAAGGAAACTTGTAAATATAACACATCCTCTTCAAAATACACTTTCATTTTATTAAGCTAATAAATCCCCATGGATGTAATAGTTTGCTCCATCATATAGGTCTAGAGATCCTTTATTAGAAACGGATAAAAACTTTAATGTAGCATTTATTTTGTTTTTATATGAAATTATGATTGTTTATAGAAAGAACAATTCTTTGCTTCAAAAAATGTATAAAATTGCAGCCTTACAAACAAACCAACAAAAAGTTGATCAAATACAGGTGCACTCCTCAGGCATTATGTTAGGCAACGTCTCATACTTGAACGAGTATCCGCCATCAGATGTAGTTGTGATCTTCAGGGACTTCATGGTTCCTGGGACAGGAGCACAGCACTGAGACATCCCCAACATTGCAGCGGCTCGATCTCCAGCTGAGCAGTTCCCGTGACAGTAGTAGAAGGTCAGAGTCTTCGGATGGATGATCCAGTTGTCCCAGCCCAGCTCTTCAAAGTTGATTTCAATCTCTGCCCGGTGGCAGTCGCTGTGCTGAGGCCTCTCCTGCGAGGGACGCTGAAGAAGGTAGATGGCAGAGGGAGACCAGGGGATGTTAAACTCTGCCTGACGGGGTGAACGAGTGGGGCGTCTAGGTTGAACATGGAGGTGAAGAAAAGGAGTCTTGTCTGGTTCACTGGTGTGGCACTGGCAGGCTGAGCAGTGAACCTGAAGCAGAAAAGGACCCCGAGCCACAGACTCCAGCAGGAATCGATCCAGATGATAGGTGGTCCATCCATCAGAGCTCAACTTGGATGGAGTCTCCACTGCCTGAAGGAGCTGTTGTGCTGAGCTGAGGAAGAAGAGTGATGCAGAAGAGTTTTCAGTGGCACCTTCCCCTGCATAGAACCAGAACTGGGCTGATGTGACCACAGTGTCTCGGTAGTTGATGGATGGCTTGAAGTGGTATGTGAAAAGATTGTTGGTGGTTTCTTTTGGTGAATCTGAGTCCACTATTGCACAGGCTGAGTCTACCAAGACAAAAGTAGAGAGAAATCAAATTAAATTATGAGCAACATGACATACCGGAATATAAAGCCAATCATCAGATCTCCTCATTAATCTAGCTTTTTCTGACCTCTAGTGGCTTAATTTGCTGAAAGTATGGGCTCAACCTGTTCAAATTTTAAAGCAAAGAGGTCAGTCAATCATCCCTTCCACATTTACTGTAAGTTTCCCATTGCTCCGANTTTTAAAGCAAAGAGGTCAGTCAATCATCACTTCCACATTTAAGTTTCCCATTGCTCCGGTTCTTCAAAGACAAGGGAGGAAGGGAGGATTAATCACTACATAAGACCTGAAGACCTGAATGTCAAATATTTTCATTACAGTTCTTGTTTCATTTGGCATACCTCAGCTTTTCTTCCGTTTCCCTTCCTTAAGAATGGCTTCTTAGAAGATACACTTTCATGGAGACTATTTTAAATAAGGCCTCAGTGAACAGTGGATGGATCAGCTAAAGGTCAGTATACTATATGCACTTTGAGGGGTCAAACTGACTGGGAAAGTGCTATATACTGTAAGTACAAGTCCATTTACCATTTACCATATACATCTCTCATGACCTGCGCTGGGTCTTTGCCACCCCCCCCCTTTTTTCCCCCTTATATAATAACTCTATTATTACAACATAACTCTTGTTCTTTACAAGACACTTTTAAACCGGCTGCCTTTCATTCACCACAAAAGACCTTTTATCTTTAAGTAATCAATGACAATGTTTTTAACTGGTTTTGGTGCACTTCATGGGACAGATGTTGCTGAGTTGCTGAGATGAGACAAATGGATTTTGATTTCTTTTGGCTTGAAGTGCCCCAGATACTATCAGTCACAATATTCTCTTAAATTATTTGGCGCTTTTGGTTGTAATAATGGATTCCTTTCACGCCTTATTACAATAATATCTCTCATACAGAACATTTTTGGTCACTGTGGATAATTTTATCTCCTCAACATTTGTCTTGTGGTATACCACAGGGCTCAGCCCTTGGACCCTCCTGTATTTTGATTACTTTCTATTTCATGGCCAGCTTACTCAGGAACATACTATAGATTACCATTTTATGCTGATGACACACAACTGTACATGTTGATAAAAACTAGAGATGCCAGCAGCCTTGTAATTTTTACACCTCATCTTTCTGAATCCTGGATGATCCTAAATTTTCTTGAATTCAATGATTTCAAAGGTCATTCTGTTTGATCCCTTAGATTCTTCCAGTGCCTTTGTTTGTAATCTTAGCAATCTTTCAAACACTATCTCCTAGGCTGCAAAGAATTTAGGAATATTTTACTTTAACCATGATCCTGACACTCCAGNGGCTGCAAAGAATTTAGGAATATTTTACTCTAACCATGATCCTGATACTCATGCTGTACAATTTTGTTGTTTCCAACGTAAGACCATTTTAAAAATCAGCTAATTTAATTCAATTATGGACTTACATACCCCTATGCATACTTTTGTGTATTTTTGCCCTGATTCCTGCCATTTATTTAATTAAGACATCAGTCCCAGCTTCCTCTGCTACTTCCACTTTATTAACAAACATGGTGGCTGGACTTATTATTAGAGCAAAAAGGCACCAGCACCTCGCCCCTCCGCTTGGATCTGCATTGGCTGCATGTTAATTTTCATATTCATTGTAAACTCTTAGTACTCACCTTTAAACCCTTTTGGTGCCTTGCCATCTAATAGGCCTACATGTTTTTTGACCTTGCNTTAATTTTCATATTCATTGTAAACTCTTACTACTCACCTTTAAACCCTTTTAGTGTCTTGCCATCTAATACATGTTAGACTTTTTGACCTTGTGTGTACACACTTTGTCTTCAGTTAATTTTGAATCCTTACATTTAAAATTTCAATAATTTTGTTAGCAAAATAAAGCATGCAATTGATGTTAAAAGAAAGACAAAAACTTTCAGATTATTATTATATAAATTTAAGGATCAAATAAATGAGTGTGAAATGATTCAAATTCAAAAACTTCTCACCAGAACTGGAGAACAGAGTAATTTGAGCATTTTCCTGGTCCAAACAGGTTTTTTGATTGACCCATCCTGCTTTGCTTGCCCTGCGGACCCTATTATACCGTTCTCTTATCTGTGGCTGTGCCATCTTCCCATCAGGTTCTTGACCGAGAGATAAAGGGGGCTCTATTAGTCCAAGGCCCACCAGAACTTGCTCCCTGAACCACGACAGCGCAACCTCTCTTGAAAGTTCATCTTCTTTACAGGCTTGAACCAGAACCTGCATCCAGAAAGGGAACAGAATGAAAACAGCACAGGACACCATGACTGTACAGTCTGATAAGCTCTTCATGGGCTTGAAATATATCCCAGCAACGACAAAGAAGTCCCGAAAGCAGACTTGACTATTTTTACTGGTTTGACGTTGAGTAGAATTTAAATCTCCAGAAAATGGATCCTTTGCTGTGACTTTCTTTAATCTCATACATACTGTATTTGTTTAGGCTTAGCAGCTATCTATGTCTGAGCAAACTCTACAAGCAAACTTTTTTTTCTCTTTTCTTTTTTGCTAGCGCAATAAAAATAGCAAAGTGTGACCTTGACAGATTGCATATTGCATTGTGTTATTGTGGCTTTTTCTCACAGAACTAAAATGTTCTTGCATTTCACTTCTTTTTCTTATGCAGTTGTTTTCAGACAGTTAATTTACCCAAAGTATCAGCTTTGCATACATTAAAAAGCATGGACTTAATTTTAAAAGTTGGAAAAGACATGCTTTCTATGCTCTTTTATAATGTGTGAAAATTGAGTCTGGAAAAAATGCAGTCAGCATACAAAAATGTTTCACAAGGTTACATAGAGCTGTTTCAGTATACGTATCTTCACTTATTTGTGGCCTTTAGTCCTTGAAAACGTGTTAATTGATCACATCTGCCATATCACACATGCAATGCTTTCACACCTGTTTTTGCACTAACAAAACGTCTTTGTCTGCTGGCAAGGAAACCCTGCTTATCTCACTGGCCTCAAATCCTTGAATCCCTCACAGAGAAACATTTTGTTCATAATCTTAGTTGCAGTAAAAGGACATTTTATCCCTTTAACACAGTGAAGACCAGAGGTTGCATGTACGGAAGTTTGCTAACTAAGAGACTGATGCATGTTTGAGAGCTTTTTAACACAAGCTTTTTTAGACTGTTATGTTCTAGGATAAGAAATCATACTTTCTCCTAAATTTGAGGATAGATAAACTGGCATCAAAGCTTCTTGCAGCTTGGAGGTACTAGTTGACATACTGGAAGTGGGAATACCTGAATTAAAACAGGTAAATGAGCTGCTAAAAGAAGTGTGATACGCACCCTAAAAAACTATATCCGGCACACAGTAATCATGTCATATACAGCTCTGACATATTTTTTTAATATGGTAGATGAAAATAATGTGATAAGCTTTTCAAATGATTCAAGAACAATTATAATAGTTTAACAAATGTAAAAGTTCCTCAATGTTCCACATCTGCAATGCAAATCTTGCGAAACAGTGGCTAATGTGGCCATAACGTGTAATTGCAGCATGCAACATGAAAATTAGTTCTTTTCACTGACTGCATTGAAATGGTACAAGCAAAATAACACTAATATTATTCATAAAAACTTACAACAACTACAAAGTTTCAGGATTCTGGTATTTCACACATAGTCACAGAGGCAAAACATTTTGGAACATTTGAGCCTCACTGAAACTTTACAATGTCATTATTCACACCTGTGAGCTAGAAAACTGACCTGAGCAAACACTGTAAGTTCACCTTTTATTATAGTTATTTCATTAAATTTTTTCTTTTTCTTTTTTTTTTTTTTAGAAAAAAAAGCAAAAGCTTAAATGTGTATTTGTAACANTTTTTTTTTTTTTTTCTTTAGAAAAAAAAGCAAAAGCTTAAATGTTTATTTGTAACTTGCTAAAATGATACAATACAATAAACAGTATCACATTAAACTAACAGTCAACAAAACATACACAAAAATATACTTTAACTCATGCTAATTAATTGTGCTCATATCTGCAGCAAACGTAATTCTGCTAGGCCTATTTATTCGGGGCTAAAGGAATGAGATTACTTAAACCACTAAGCAGTCTTACTCTAAAGCACGTGTAAAACTCAAGTCCCGCGGGCTACATAAGTCCGTGAATTAATTATTTTTTCCGTATGATCATATCTAATCATTATTTAAGCTAGCCCGTGAATACTACAAGTCCCACAATGCACTAGCAGGACGTTGGTGCGTCAGTCACGGGCCCGCGCGAGCACATACGTCGCTCGTTCTCTAGCAGCTTGATGGAGCTACTTACCTTTGGCAGCAACCTCTTTTCCCTTAAAAATGGCTATATGAAAAGTGGACTTTGAAAACAGAGAATATATGTTGCGAATGTAAAATGACAAAGTTGTGTGTCTTCTGTGTGGAGACAGTGTGGCTGTAATAAAAAAAAATACAACGTAAGAAGACACTTTGAAACGAAGGACCACGACAGATACAAACATTTGGACAGGAAACAAAAGCTCCCAAAGGTATTAGCGTTAACCCATTATGCGCCAGAGTTTTTAAAAGTGTTTAAGAGAAACTGAGAAAAAATTCTGAATATGAATCAAAGTTAATAATGGCAGTAAAATTACTCATCTATTTTCATATTGTGGCATCACATCTTGGCAGTACTTCCACTGGATTAAATAGATATATATAACTAACCTTAAACACAGTTTAAATTTTTTTTCTCCTTTTTTTTCTTATGCAAGGCATATATTGCATATAGAACCATAAGAAATAAATGCAACAGACTTGAACAGACTAGTTTCAGTTTCAATAATGTCAGTTTAGGGCCCTCAACTTGTTCCAATTATTTCATTTTGGCTTTTTTTTTTATTGTGTACAGTATTTGACACCCCTGCTCTAAAGCAATATTTTTGAACAAACAAACCTCAGAGATATGTGTGTTCATGTGTGTATGATCTTGAGTTATCAGTTAGGGGTTAATAACCACCTACAAAGCTCTGTACATGAAAACAATTTAATATATTATCACTATTTTGATTTAAAAAAATATGGAAAGAATATGGAAAACATAAAAACTAAACATAAATTAGATGAAATCAAGTGTAATGTGAAGTGTGCTGTATAGACCAGAAGAGGGCGATAAAATACTACATCATAAGACGTGTTGGTTTGAAAAACCTGTCAGGAAACTTTCATTTATCATCTGCAGTTTGTACATATCAAATTTAAGCACATAGAATAGCTGCCTTACTCAGGTCATGTCCTGCTTTTGGATCAGAACTTGTATTTTAAACAGCTGAGCTGATCTTTCATATAAACAAAACCCCTAAGTTTAAAAAAAAAATCCATATGCAAGACACAGAAGTTAAATATTTAAAGTAAATGCACAGAAAGTAATAATAAAAAAATAATAATATTGTGGAAAACCATACATTCATAGGCTGTCCCTAGTTAAGCTTTGTAATGTGCACATTTGCTCAGTAACAGTTCATTAGAAATGTCAGATTAAGATTTCCAAACATAATCCTTATAGTCTTAATTGATTCTTTGTTAACAAAAGGCTTAAATGTGAGATGAAATTAATAATTCATTTAATGTGGCAGCTGTAAACTTCATTCACAATTACATAACATGTTGAGAAGTAATACAGTCTATGCTACGACTTTATTTCTTTCTAAACTGTTTTAATTTAGGGGGCATAAAATTGTGAACTGGTACATAAAATGAAAGCAAAGACCCTTCATAAGGGTTATTTGATAAATGTGAGCTTGTGTACATGTCGGGGACCCAAGAAAAAAGGAAAACAACTTAATTCTCTGTCACACATTTGCATTTTTTTATTTATGTGGACTCGTAATGTCNAGAAAAAAGGAAAACAACTTAATTCTCTGCCACACATTTGCATTTTTTTATTTATATGGACTCGTAATGTCGTACAGTATGGAGAGTAATGCTTCTGATAAATGGAACTAAAATGGCTTGTTCGTGGAAATCCTGGCAGATTTTAGATGAGTGAATAACATCAAAGGGTAACAGTCAATTATTTCAGAACTGCACTTAAGGCAGTGTAGTTGATTAAATGTACTTGGCTATGCTGCACCACTGGGAATGACCCAAAACACTGGAGATGCTTTGTCCCAGCCTGTAGAGGGAGCAAGAAGTATCGTACAGAGAATGCTTTATTATAGCCGGAACATTTTAACTTTAAATGCCACCTTAAGACAAGCGTTAACAAAGCTATACTTTCCCTTATTAGGTAAAAAGCACACTGTTTTCATGTACATTTGTATTAAAATTAGGTTTTAAACTGTCTGCAAACAGTATGAGATAGGGAAAGTGTCTTTATTTTTCAATGCCAAATAATATTTAATTATTGACAATTGTATCACGGCATATAAAGCTACCTATGCTCATTTAGCAAGACTGTAGATAAAGAGACATAAAAGAAGTAAGTACCATAAGAAATCTACCAATGTATGTTTCTGCTGAATAAACCTATCAAACTTCATATTCATCATATTGTTCCAACCAGCTGTATTGTTATATCATTGCCCTACAGTATGAATCACAAAGTCCCGTCTTTTATTCTTAGACTTTCCTTTTATAGACCCTCCAACTGTCCCACTCTGACTGTCTCTGCCTTTCTCACACATACACACTCAGACACACATACATTTTAGTTGATAATATTATCTAAAGGGCTTAGACTGCGGGCGCTGTGAGTGTGCATGTGCGTAAGTGTGTGAGTATAGGTCATAGAAGGCAGTCCAAGAAATGTGACCTATCTGTGCAGCTGTCGTTCCCAACCTGAGGGATCTGGGGGGGTGAAGCAGCAACATGGGAGAGAGGGAGGCAGATAACATGAGCTGATTTAAGTACTTAGAAGCCTAAAAAGGTTAAAAGTGTAGTTTTTAAGGAGCACTTCAAGCTAAAACACAATATAACAGAGGACTTGAGTGGTTTGACATTATGATAAAGGATCTCTCTCTCTTTGTTTGACCCCTCTACACTGAGGTTTGAGCTGCTGAAAGGGACCATGGCAGTGACTGTTAATGCTTCATGATCTATGCTGGACTTACACCTACAGTCTGTGCTCACTAAAGGACACATAGAGACACAGGCTTTAGCAAATGGTTTGAGATGAAACATTTTGCCTCATGGATCCTGTTACCTTAACTTGGACTTTGCAGGGATGTCCAGAGGAATTCCTTTTGGCTTTAGGAGGAAAGCTGAGGTGAGTTGC
Source organism: Melanotaenia duboulayi (assembly GCA_026261665.1). Lineage (NCBI taxonomy): Eukaryota > Metazoa > Chordata > Actinopteri > Atheriniformes > Melanotaeniidae > Melanotaenia > Melanotaenia duboulayi. Next base: position 12,347,259 of record CM047998.1, read on the forward strand.
GTTTTTCTTTCGTTGTTGTTATTTAAAAGTTTAGGCTAACTCATAAAATCAACAGTTTGTAGAGTATCAGAAAATATGGAGCAAATACATGTGATGATAACATCATTTCAGAAGAAATTAGGCCAGTTTAATTAAATTACAAATTCATGATCAAATATTACATGTCTGGAAAGGGACAGTCAATTTGAGCGGGAAATTGGACTCCAATATTTTAAGTAAACTTAAAAATGGGCATTAGTTGTATCAGAAAAAGACAGAAAACTTTAAAAAACCTGATCTAAACAACATTTATATCAGAACAAAATCTTTTAATTTCCCTAGAAAACGAGCCTGATGACTGTTGAAAGAGCGTTTGTAAGGAAAAGACTGCATCCCAGAGACCTTTTTCCTATCTTTAAACATGGTGGTGGTACTATCATTATGGCCTGTCTAGTTATATAAGGTACAATTTTTTTTCTTTTTTTCTTTTTTTATTCTAAATTAAACTGACAAATTACAAAGCAAAGTATCCCGACATCTGTCTGTGAAGTAAATATGAACAGAAAAGCCATTAAAAAAGACAAACTATATGCACATAAAAGCAGGGTTGAAAGCCCGGAGACGGCTCCTTTTTCATTTTGTGCATAGCTTTGTCCAAATTTTTAACTCTTATTTTATTTATTATGAAATGAATTGCGAATGAAAACATTTTCTTTTTTTTTTAAATTTGTCCTTGAATTTATTTATTGTGTTAAAATTCTGTAATTTGAGTTGTACTTGTGCAGAAAATTATTTTACAATCTTGCATTATTTTACAATGCAAGATACCTTACATGTCTTAATATGAAATATTACATCTTCCTTCTGACTACTTACTTTTGCATCATGGATGTCAGAGACATTAAAAAAAAGACTTTGGTATTAAAATTTTGGACTTTCTTGGTGTGGAATAAGCAGTGTACTTTAAGTATGAATCATAATGCAGATTTTAGTTTGTTAAAATTCTGCTGCAATTTAGAGGCTACAGATAAATGTTATAAAAGTGCCACAGCAGAGGTTCGAATTGTGCCTTCAGCTACTTAAAATGTGTCGAGCTTGAACAACTCTGGCTCCTAGTTTCCATATTGCAACTCAATACCATCTGAAGTTAGACTACCCTGGCTAATGCTAGTGCATTCATGCCAATACAGCCAGGGGGGGTTCCTGTTAATTTTATTGAGAAGTACACATAAGATGCTGCTTTTTTTAGTCTGCTTTATGGAAATGATTGTTTTAAGATTTTAAAATTTAATTTCCCTGGTTATAATTAGGTAATTGTAATCTTGTGACTGTGGTTATTTCAGCTCCCAGTGCAGCAGCCCAGGTAAAGCATCCTCTTTACTCCCTGTGAGCACAGAGATATCTGAACCAGTGGAGCCTTTAGGAAGAGATGTTCAATAAATACCTCTCATCTTGACTGGATAAAAGGTACACTTGGTAAAGAAGTCTAAAGAAGAGATAATCAAGATGACAGACAGCCCTGTGCCAAGTCGCGCTCTCAGCATCCCTCCCAAGAAGGCGAAAACCATCAACAATCCAGATTTTCAAGACAATGGAATTAAAATGCACGAGCCATCTATTCCCGTCTTCATCCGTAAACTCCGTAAAGCAGCTGTGGGAACAGGTTGTGATATCAGACTTAGGGTGTCGGTATCAGGATGGCCAACACCTTCACTCACCTGGTACCACAATGATGAGCCCCTCCCCCCCTCAGAAGCTCAGGACTCAGGAGGCCTGTGGATACGGGACTGTCACACAAGTGATGCTGGACTGTATACCTGTGTGGCGACCAATGAGCTGGGAGAGGCAAGCTGCAACGCTGTGCTGGCTGTCATGGACCTTGGTGAAGGTAATACTTTTTGTTTGGCATTTCATAACTATCTGTTGGGAGAATTGATTGGAGAAGTCACGTTTAGGGTTTTACAGTATATTCAGATATGAAGTTATCAGGCAGACATATTTTCTGTTTCTAATTTTGTCCCATGGAGGCATCATTTAAGTTAGCTTGTGGTGAAAATCTATCACCTTGAGAGGAAACTCTGTTTCTCAGGAATATTTTAAAATGAATCTGTATATGCAAATTTAAAATTTCCTGCTATGGCTCTGCCTCTTTAGAGCCTGAATAAGAAGTTGAGATTTGTGAGCTGATACTTGCCACCTGATTGAATGGGACTATAAAACCTCGAATAAGCTGCAAAATTAAATTAAGCCGTAAGGATTTTGCTGCTGTTGCAGTTCTCTAACATCTCGGCAGCTTGATTATGTTGTTGACACAGTTTGGCCACATCTGCATGTTTAAATTGCGACAGTAAAGCAGGCAATGCATAAACCATTTTCCTGGAAAAACGACATTATTTAAGTGCATGCTCAATTACTGTAGCTCAACTAAAAAAAGAACAAGGTAAGCTAGCTTCTACTAAGATCACTTTTAATCTTTTCTTTTTAACCATTTTCGTTTTTATCTCATCAGATATGATGTCTGCATTTGTCAGTGTAGGATTTGAGATATTTTTTTTAGCTCAGCCCTGGTAAATAGCTCTGGAATATAGATGTATACCAGAGACCTTGTACTGTACAGTATGTACTTACATTGCTCTATTTTTCATGTTTCACCATTTGCAGTGCAGGCGTACTTGGAAAAAAACAGGAACTCTAGCAAGCTAAAATGTCAAGCATTCCTTGCATACTACTGGGCCACTGCATTGTGTCTCTTGCTTGCACCTTCGCTTGTATACATACCTCACAATCTATCTTGCTCACCTAGTTTTGAGCAGATGATAGTTTAATTTAATCTAATTTGTTTTGATTACTTGTTTACTTACTTTCACTTTCTGTTCAGAGATATGGACTTGATACTGGGTTAAACATAAGTCATGAAACATGAGGACAGGGCTCAGGGACAGGGCCTAAAGAAAACCAGGAATAGACCTTAACCTGAACTAGTTAAGATGGCACATTTAAGTAGGTTTGCTAATCTCAATTTAATGTTATTTAAGTTAGTCTGAGACTGTGGAGTCCTGGATTAAGTTAAATAAATTTGGTAATAATTAAAACCCAGAATGGAGTCAAAAACATCATGTTCTAGTGTGAATCTAAAAATAAAACAATAATAGACATAAAAATAAAATAAAATAATTAATAAAACTATATGAAAATATGTTTTTGTAACAAACTGTGCCAAACTATGTAATTATCAAAAAACCCATAACCAGTTGGACAGAAATTTGCCATGAATACATCATCACTAATTTCCTGAATCAATTCAATTCAATTCAATTCAATTCATAACAGCCTATCTCGATTCAATTAAATCTGAATTGTATTGATTTACAGGAAATTGTATAACACCACCTATTTTTTCTTGAAAATTAAAGACATTCTCAGATAACTCTTTAAAAAACACTGACTCCATTTACGGGACAATCTAAATCAGTTACCTGGGAGTAATCAGATTACCGTAATAATCTGATCTGACACATCTACATGCATTTCTGAAAATTCATAACAATAAAATGTTTCCCCAGATTCACAACCAGAAATGCTGTGGCAAAATAAAACCCCACTCAGGACAGGAAAAAAAGTTACATTTCTGAATGTCCTGATGAAACCGATTCATTAAGTGGAGTCACTCTAAATATTGTTAAAGCTCTCAGATAATGTTGATGTCAATAAAACCTACAAAGAATATTGGATCAAATTGTAATACGACTCAGAAATTCCTCTAATGGTGGTAGATTCAGCTTGTTCAGCTGTGTGACTTCCCATGACAACCATGACAATATCTAGTGTCAAGCGGCACCCTCCGCCGGTAAAATGTGAAGCCTGTGCAGAAGTGCATAAAATTGCAGTTCCTCCCTCATCCACTAGGGGCTAGCTCCAAAACAGAGCAAATCCCCATAGACTCCCATGTTAAAAAGACCAACTTCACAGCAAAAATAAACATGTTTAAAGCCTGGTACAAAAATCAATTTTTGGATTAATAGTTTAAGTTTACCTTCATGACAACTGTGAGGGGGTAAACTTTTTTCTAACTCATCTATTTGGATGTTATTTAATCTTGAAATTTGTCATGATTAGGGGCGTGTCATTTTGGTTGACGAGTATCCAATATCCGTGGCAAGAAGGGAGAGTGCAGCACAACTGCGGTTTTGAGCCGGCTAACAGCGTGCCTTAGCTTTAGCCTGCCTACCTCCGTTAGCTGGTTAGCGATCGCTAGCTCCAGGCTAGCTCGGTTAGCTCTTAGCTACAGGCAGCTCGGAGTGTGATCATCCATCCCCACCTTCACAGTCCCCCTCTCAGCTTCACCTCTTTGCCCATTTTTGGATTTTCTGGGACTGACAACACGCGTGATGCTCCTAGCTGAATAATTTCCTTTGTACATACAAAAGTGTCTCAAAGTTATTTATTCCAAATAAATCAGGGGATTACTCCAATCCACAAGCGGTCTTGTGGCAGCTCTTTGTATTGCATATTAGTCTTCATTAAATAATCCAGATAGTTAAACCTACCCCTTTAAAGGATTAATTGAGAATCAGCTTGGTCCCAGATTAGCTCTAATCATCCATCTTGCATCTAATTTAGTTTAATCCAGAATAAGGTAAATTGTGATTTGCAAATTATTTTGTGTTACGATAGCGCTTTAAGCCAAATATATGAAACCGGCCTGATGAGATGTCTCTTGGTTAGTTTGAATATTGACTTAAGAGAAAAGTTTGGATATGTATCTCTTTTTTGTTGTTTACATTAACAGCAAAAAGAAGATGCCTAAATACGTTTTATAGGCTGTAGATGTTTTCTTATCTATCTGACCTCTGCCTTCGTCATGCATCTCCCCTTTCTCTCTCTCTCCTTGTGGTTATTTACGGCCTGGTATGTGCTGTGCCGGCTTGAGTGCTCGTGCTCTAGTGATGTGTGGATGTCACCGGCCCCCTTCTCAGATTGCACCAGCTGACATCACAGATAATTATAGCGTCACCGCGGTCAAGACGCGGCACTGTCACACACAATCACGGTCACCGAGATGAAAAAGAGACAAGATAGAGACAAGATGTGTGTATTTGCTCATGCTCTGTGTGGTTGGTTTTAATGGCTGGTTTGGCTGCTTTTAAGCATTGCTCAGTGAGTCAGTCTTTTACTTAAGGTAACACACTGAAAGATCAGACCAATCAGAAACCAGAGCAGTGCTGTGTCACAAGTCTAGATTACTTTATTGACGTCACCTCCTGGCTCACAGCTTTTCATTAACATATCATCAGGCATCTAAAGGTGGGATAAGCAGTATGATAGAAGTTCTGACGAAGTGGCACATTAGTAATCTGTGGTATTTTAAGCTTATTTTACAATAGATCATATATATATTGTATTTTTGGATGTCACCATATACATGTAACTCATAAGGTAACTTTGAAAATGTCTTTATTCCATTAAAATTACAGTTTCAAGCTGGGATCAGTAGGAGGGCTTGAAAGACATCTGACATTTCTGAACACAGAAACAAACTTTTCTGCTTTTGTGAATTTGCCTTGATTATTCTAGGTAGGAGAAAATGGCATTTAGGCTAGAACTAGATACGTCTATCAACAAGCAATTGGAAGCAAGTGTTTTGTTTACACCACTGTCAAATGGTAAAACTAGAAGCAACCTCTGAGATGACGGTGAAAGAGTTTGTGCTTATATTTGTGTTTATTTTCCTTCATTTATGGAACCGATACGTGAAGAGGCAGGGGAATTTGAAACTAGATCTGTGCAATATCCAAACTCTTCCATGCCTCTATTTTGCACAGGCTTGCACTTGAACTTGACGCTTGGATCTGTTTTCACTTGATTTTAAAAAAAGATGTGTGAATTCTTGAGGCACTGCCGGGAGATGTTGTTGTTGAGACAAATTTGGAATGTGAACAATCTGGTCAGGTAGATGAATGGGTTTGGGTAACATATGAACCAGTCTCTTATACTTTCTCGAGAAATCTGAAGTACTTAAAGCTGCACTTCTGTCGGTTTTGAAACACCTGATCCAAGATAGTCAGACATGCTTGGAGGGCAGAACATGGAGAGGGGCTGGTGTTACAATGAACAAACTTGATGCTGTGTATTTGCAAGTTCAAATGATCAAATGAGTTTGATTGATGTGGTTTCCAGCAGTGTAAAACCCCAGTTTGAGTGCCAGAGGATCTGTTACATCACCTAAAAGGCATCTGTACGGTGACAGAAGACAGAGAGGACTCAGCCCCGGTGTATACTTCTAACAGCTCTGATAATTATGAATCATTTAGAGTGCAATGAATCTCACAGAAATAAATAATGAAAAAAATTACATTAATTGAAACTTACAGTTCCAAGGTAACCTCCAGTTACAAGGTCACTGAATGTCTCTGAAATAGACACAACTTTTCCTACACAAAACTGCTCTACTGTCCTAAATCCCCAAATATGTTCATGTGAATCAGTATGCTTTAATGTTCATTAATGTTGCAAAAGAGCATGTCTGCCAGTGTTAGATTTCCAATACTCCCAGTAGAGGAGTGACACAGAAAGGACAGTAAAAGGTCAATTTGTTTCTGTGCAGCAGTCTGTTTAATCTCCTGCTCTAACTTGGGGATGGAGGGGGCAGGCTCACTGAAAGGGGGTGCAAAGGGAAAGTACAACTGGATGGGTTGTACTATGCATGACTTGAAATAGACCACTGAGGTTGGCAGTCAAAGTTGAGACTTTAGGGAGACATAGAAAGAGAGATATGGGCTGAAGATGCTAGTTTTAGGATTTGGCAGTCATCTTGAGGCTGTCCATCTTTACTTAACCATCTTTCTATTTCATGCTGCTTAAGAAGCCATTTTGATGACATAATTATGAGGAAAGAAGCAACTGGGAGGCCTGTTGGAGGAAGTTCCCTTCTTTTGGGGGTTTATTTGGTGGAAAAGAACTATTTGAGGAAAAGCAATCTAGGTGGTTTTTAAAGGATCTTGCAGAAGGTAAAAAGAGCCATGTTGCGGAAGGAACTATTGGATGCACGGAAATCTTTGAGGAGTGTTAGGGAAGGTGTGAGCGGGCCAAGAAGCAAGAAACAGAGAGGTGAGTAGTGTGGTATCTAATGGTTTTAGAATCTTTGTATATATGTCAAACAGCTGTAATGGAAATTAAATCAAAGTAATAATTAAAGAGAATTGTGATGTATTTTAATTACCTCAAAGCTGGAAAGAGTTTTTTACAAAATGATGTAGACCACTCAAAGGTCTCTTCCATTATTTAGATGTAAAAAAAAATTAGAAATCCTCTGAATTTAATCTGACGGTACCTAAAGGACCAGCATGATTAGACTGCCTCTAGACTTGCTGAGTATTGTAGTGCTTTTATTATTTTATGTTTGTGTTTTATGAATTGAAAAAGTGCAAATGATCTGAATCCATGCTACAAATCAAGCCTTTTAAAGCTTAATTTAATATACGTTTAGATTTTTTTTTTATCGTGCACAACATGGCATTCTGCTCTTTAAATGTTATATCAACCAAGACTTATTTTATGGATCACCACTGGCTTACATTGGCATCCCAAGAAAAAAAATCATCTATAGTTGCTTGATGACTTCACATTCTGTAGACATTATGTTTTAAGTGGATTAAGGTTTTCGATACAATTAATTGGGTGCTCTATTCACACAAGGCAGCTGTGGAAACATGTGAGGAGAAAGCAAGTGCCGTTTCCCCAGTGGTCTGCCTGGCAAACGCTGTGTTTGTGTTCCATCCTGCCAGTACACAGCCATTTACAGGAACCCTCAGGGATTTGATCAGGATTAGGTGGTAGGATCAGGTTGCAGTGTGACTGTCAACATTGGCCACTATCGTTTTGGATTTCCAAACTACCTCACAATCTGATTTAAATTGACACCACAGCTCACATTTGCTTCTATTATGTTTCTTTAGTGGCATGTAAAGAATAAAACATCAGTTTTATTGAAGTTTTTGTCAGATCAGGTGTTTGAACAACTTTATTTAACCTTTGGAACAAGAAGGGTGCTTTAGCAATTTTTGCGTCTGTATTTTTTGTCTAATATTTGATGGTTGGGTTTGGGTTCTGAGAGTTAAATTTATTGAATACCGCTGTAAGCTTTATCACACAAACTTTATTGAAATATGCATGCCCATGATTGTGTGGTATAGTCAAGCTTGGTGTGATGTAACAGCAGCAAAAACTGTTTTCTGTTCCACAGAGATTATCTGCTGATAAAGCTGTACGGCTGGGAGGCATTCATCAAGGCTGCTCCACAGAGAGCAGCCTCTATCGCAAAATCAATAGGTTTCCGTGAAGTCTGCTTACTCTCTTGTTGTTTTAAGCTAATTAAACTATAGCATGCTCCAAAATGTACCCCTCCAAAGTCTTAATGCTTGTTCAGTTCTGATATTCTCTATTACTATTGTAATGATTTATACATTCACACAGCAAGCTGACTCAACAGATAGCAGAAAAAAAACAGCTGCGTTTTGTTTGGACACACGTGTGTGACACTGGGTTTTGTCCAAGTCTGTGTACTTAAGGTCGAAGCGTTGCCTCCTGAGCTACAGTAGAAACCAGATTCAGAGAATGATAAATGACATGCACCAGTGAGATCTAATTATCTTTTCTTAATGGCTGGTATACTATGATATTCCAGCCAGAAACTGGTTAAAGCTGGTTGGTGTGGCTTTGAGTGAGCAGATAAAAGAAAAAAAACATCTGAGAGATGCTTCCAAGCAGCATGAAATCGACGGTTTGCCACCGTATCTGGCATTTCATTGGTTGATGTCATGGAATCTGGTGTTATGATGAGCTTATTGATCTGGGGGCGTTTGAACTGTTACTTGGGGGTGTATCCCATATCACGCATAAAGCATTGGTATTGATTGCTTCACTTTCTGCTGGACTGAATGCCTGTCACTGTTGATGGATGGAGGAGTGCAAGGCGGGTGGGGGTGAATAAGGGAAGCTTTATTAAAATAACAGTTGGAGGCTGCAATTCAATGTATTTAGGTTTGTGATTAGTGAAAAGAATGACTGTTACAGTGAAATCTGTTTGGAGAGGCTTCGATCTTGTCGCTGGGTAATAATCACCTTATTGAGGGAAAGAAGCTGATAAGTAGAATCAAAATGCACATTTACCAAGCAGAAGTAACTCTCACATTGATTCTGTGTTTACAAGGCTATAAACAGAAACAGGCCTTACTTTACAAGACTAAGTACGACATTCAGCAGGAAATGGTAGAAAAGTTGTGCTTATATGTGGATAATTGGAGTAAAATCTGGGTTTGCCTTATTATTTTTAGAATAATTTGATGGAGGAGGTGTTTGGAGAACAGAAGTGCCTGAGAGAATAATTAATGTGTCAAAGCAAGTACCAGAGAAGCAGAAGGGTTTGAAGGAGGAGGCAGGTAGATGACAAGAAGCAGTTACATGTTGATTTACTTTTATTTTTTCAACAAATCAGACATCCCAAAAGAGACTTCAGAAATGTATAAATATACAAATGTGTGGGCAAGATTTAGTGATGTGAAAGCAGCCACTCCTTGAAGAGCACTAAGAATTATCACTTGCCTTCCTATTGTTTTCACCACTTCAACAGACCTTTTATCCTCTAAGCCTCACAGCAAAGCATTTTTGTTTGTTTACACCACATAAACTGTTGTGAGTCTTGTTGCTTATCTCATCAAGTTAATGTCCTCGTGCAGCAAGCTGGAATTCCTGTGAAACTTATGTCATGAACAAACCATAGGATGCATTTCCTATGTGGCAGACAGTATAGGTAGCACCTATAGAGCAGAAGTGACTGTTTTTATGGTATAGTTAAGTTCCAGTTTGTAATCTCGCTCCTACCACTCTTAGCAGAGGTTAGGTGACCCTTTCTTTTTAGAGCTTTAAGGAGTTGTGCTTATCTCATCATTCACATGGCCTACTACACCCTGGTCTAAGAGCTAGGTCAAAAGTATACAAAGTTGGTCCTTAAGGGTCACTGTCCTGCAGGTTTTGGATGCTTATTGCTGCAGTACACCTGAATCAGATTATTAGGTTAACATGCTTGGACAGGACTTGACAACAAGCTTCTGAGGAGAACCATCAGGTGTGTTGGAACAGGGAAACATCTAAAACCTGCAGGATTGTGGCATTTGAGGACTGGAGCGGTGGATGCGGGTATGTTTGGATACCCTCAATTTAGCAAAATTGCGACCATGACATTTTAGTTGACAACTAAAGGAGACCTTAGTAACCTTCAGGAGAGGAGAGGGAAGAATTTGAGTAATTAAAACTTGAAGCCCCTTTTTGTTCTTCTCTGATGTGATTAGCTCTGCCTCCAAAGCCTCAGAAAGAGGCTGTAATTAATGGGCAAGCTAATAACAGCCTCAGAAAGAGGCTGTAATTAATGGGCAAGCTAATAACAACAGCAGATTACTTAGAGTTTACATTAGTATACTACCTGTATGAGTTTTTTCTTTTTTCTTTTTTAGCTATTATAGTAATAGCATAACTGCCATTTCAGAAATCATGATGCAGCTTTTATCAGTCTACCAAATGCTTTATTCAAAATTCTGATAATTGAAAATAACAGTTTGAATCTTTCTACATTGATTTTATGCCACTGTTAGATTTATATAATAAGCATTAATGCTTTTGACCTTATTTTGGTCCTCTTGTTTAATTTAGCTTAAGACTGACTTTGGTAAGGTTGTGTTGGTGACCTTGCAAATAAATCTATTATGTCAGTAGATGTAATCAAAATGGAGCTGGTTGAATATTAAAAGTTAATACCATTAAATCAGTGGAAATGTACAACCATTGGCAAGAAAATAGTGATGAAAATACATTTCTGTATGTTTCATCCAGCTGCTTTTCTGAAAATAGAAATTACTCCAAGATGATCAGGTTTAGATAAATTTACAAATAATTCCACTTACACTAAAACCCCAATGTCAATAAAATATGACTAAATACAATAATTTACCAATCTTATAAAGCAATGTTTTATGTAACTAGAACAAATTCAGAATCGAAAGAGAAACGTTTTACTATTTTAATTGAAAAACTTCAGCTCCTCTTAAACCAGAGTCTAGGCTAAACATAGCAAAGCAGCATCTATCTGTTAAGTGGAACAAACTGCCAGGGGAGTTTGATCTTTCATCAGACACTTGATTTTTTATGATTTTTGCACACCCTTTTAATTGTGCCATAGTTAAAAGGTGAGCTTAGATTCGGAAGACAGAAGGTGGACCACTGTAGGGCCCTGAGCAAGGCTCTTAACCCCCAACTGCTCCCTGGCCACCAGAATGTGGCAACCCAATGCTCCTAGTGTAGCTGGGATGGGTTAAAGCAGAGAAGGAATTTTTCAAAGGGGATTAACAAAAACTAAACAAAATCATTAGACTGTTTCAATTTCTCTTTATATCTTCTTTTTATTATGTAAGGCACATTGAATTGCTTTTATCTATGAAATGCACTATATAAATAAACCTGCCTTGCCTTGAATTTGGTGGTAGTAACACATCTCAAAAATATTTCCCACT